>JAYMTQ010000615.1:0-16785 GCA_036897385.1 Geranium incanum | reverse complement strand
CCGGGCAAGGCACAGGTACTCCCACGCCCCTCCTCCGCCATTCTCGGCCTGGTTCTCTAACCTGTTCAACTGGGTCTCCTCCGTCTTCGTCACCATCGTCTCTGCAGAAGAAGAAGAGAGAGATCCAAAACTGCAACACAGCTTCACACTGAGGCTGATGAGATATTCCAAATCTGCAGAGATTTTACAAAGTTTGTATTTTTAAGGGTAAAGTTGTAAAAAGGCCTCCACTTCAAGGGTATATGTTTCCACCTGCTATAGATACTCACTCTCTGTCACTCACATAACAGTTTCGAGCTATCCTCGAAAAACCCTAACCCCCAAAGTCTCTATCTCACGAAAATGGCGACACCTTCTTCTTCTTCTTCTCCACTGGGCGAAGAAACTGTCAAGAAAGTTATTCGTCAGGTTCATCTCCTTTCAAATTTGCTTTTCTTCAATCAATACCGCATACAATTCATCACTCATACATACATGTATGTGTATGTGTACTGCTTGATCAAGGTTCTAAAACTCGGAATTGAACTTGGCGAGACAAAAAATAAGGAGTTTTGAAAATTTAAGGAGAGCTCAAGGAGAAATTGGCAGAGCTCATTATATATTAAGTAAATCTTAGATATACATGTATTCACATATAGTTCACATGAAATATACAAATTATAATATTGGAGTAAAATAAGAAGTGTTCAAACAACTTTATAAGTTAAATTTGAACGTAAATGTAAAATATAAAATAAAATTTGACCTACTTTGATCGAGTAAGATTTTGGTAATATTGAACTACCGAGAACGAGTTTCGAAACTCAGTCAACTCGATTTTACCGAGTTCTCAGAGTTTCATAACACTAGCATTTATTAGGTAATGAGAAGGATATCATTGAAATTTCAAGCATAATTAACTTCCTTGTGTAAGTACAGTGGACAATCATTCTAGGACTTTCATGTTCGGGCAAGGGAGTATATACTACATTTGTTGGCTAGTATGCGGAAAAACAAAATTCATATTCAGAGAACAATCAAAGCATATGTCGATGATATTATGTTCATTTCTTGATCATACTTTGTATCTCTAATTTCCGTTAAAGACATATATCAATATAAGAGACGTACTTGAGAGTTTTGTAAGGCTTGGCTGAAAGGTCCATGTCAAACCAACACAGCTTTCCGTCTTTGCTGCCTACAATGACATTATCACCTGCAAATGGAGAGTACACATAAGATAGAAGACAGTAGACATTTGATAACCGTGAAAATGAAATTGATGAAATGAATTGCTATGAACCGAATGAAAATGTGAAAGGAAGTTAGGAAATGCCTGCGGGATGAATCGCGATGGAGGATACTTCACGAAGTCCTGTCTCCAGCCTTTTAATGGTTTTCAGCTTCAACAGATGAAATACACGAACATACTTCTTCGTTGCAACAAAGATGATGGAAAGAGAGGGATGGAAAACCGATGTAACTGGAAGCCCGCGCAACTTGAACGGAACCCCTTGGCTAACCTTCTTGGAGAGCTGGTGAATGAGAATTCCTTTTGACTCGCGTAAAACTGAAGTTAAGAAAATTCATGAATATGCCTGATTGAACCATCTTACACTCTTTTCCGGGAGTTCATCATCCATAAAAAAAAAACTCACAGATATAAATATCACATTTGATTGCGTATAAAAACATGACTAAACAAAAATTATTATACAAAAAGGATATCTGCTGGCATTGTTGTTGAGAGATAATCTCCTTTGCGATGCCATTCTACTGTAGACACAGTCTGTGGAAGCACATTATAGCAATCAACCAGTTATTACAAGAAAGTGTCCCATCAACTCAAATACCAACATAACAACACCAGATTATGAGATCGTGTAAATAAACGAGAAAAAGAAAACTAACCTTAAAATGTCTTAACCTGATTCCCCCGCCTAGGCTGTCTTCCTGAAGCCAGCTCACAATGGATGCCATTTTGCCTGTCATGAAGAATCAATGATGAAAAGGTCAGAAAATAATCATTTTATGATTACAAGTCAATAAAAAGAGCTAATCATAGAGACCAGAGTCATCGGGTGCAGTAGGCTTCTCGACATGCAGAAGTTCTTTGACCTTGCTCTGCTGTTCTTCACTCCCTAATCCAGTGTTCAAGATAAGTACATCTTGTTCCCTGTAAAATATAATAGTAGCTAGTTTTGAGTCTCTAAAAACATATTAGCCATGCTGAAATTTTGTAAATTCAACACAGTAAAAGGAATGGAATCGGCCTTACGCGGCTACTGCCAAAATAGGAAGTTCAGAAAGGGGATTCCATGCCACGTAATGGACCGGTTCACCAATCTCGAATACTTTTATGCACCGAGTAGTTTCAACCTCCCAAATTCGGACAGTTCCATCAGAAGAACCTTCACATACGTGACAGGCGTTCATATTAACATCCAAAAAAACTTAAATTTTGAACTGAAATATAATTCAGATCTAAGAAAAACATGCACACCTGAAGCAATCCATTGCCCGGAAGGATCAGTTGAAATTGAACGCACGGCGCCTTCATGACCTCTATATTCGAGGTAACAAGCCACAGGGTACGGTTTAAGATCTTTTTTACTCGGTAGCTTGGGCTTCAAAGATTCAGGATCAATATTAATCTGGAAGACATAATGAAGCAATATGGATGAGTTTGACCCTCATCAATAGATTAGAATCACAGCCGAAGTATCAAAGACGTGGCAAGACAACAAGTAAAAGAACAAAAGTATACAAACCACTAATTAATGTTATTACTAATATAGGTGTCTTACACGCTTCTTGCGAACTCTGGGGCACAAGTACAGATCCAAACAGCGATCAAAGGACTCCTTCACAGACTTGTCATATGCCGGTATACTTCTTAAAGATGTATAACTAGATGGATTACAATATGTTAGACGACGCATATTCAATTATTAATCAAGAGACAAACGAGTATAACTTCAGTGTTGTTACCATTTAGGTATGAACTTGGGGCGGTCTTCTTCAAACATCAGCTGGTAAGCATTGATCTCTTCTTGTGTCGGGATGTATTCCTTAGAAGGATTGTACGATTCCTCGTGGCCTGAAAGGTTAATAATAAAATTCTGAACTAGGAGCACCAGCAAGTGTAAAGGAGTTCAATCATATATTGATAAAATGAAGTAAGCACCTGGCAATTTTGGCTTTGGAGGAGGAATGTAAGATAAATGTGCAGCCCTGTCAGCTGCACTATCATCTTCCCACAAGTTATAGAACTTTGGTTTCTCTTCTGGTTTGTCAAACTTAATTAATCCCTTGCGAATAGCCCTTACAAGGGCAACAACCTAAAGATACATAAAAATGTAGCAATGATCAAGTAACTGTGCTTGATATTTTAAATATAGATTATTATACTCTCTAAGCAATAGATCACACATGCCAATTTTTAAGGAATGATAAAAGGACCTTAATGGCGGGGGAGAATTAGCTAATGAAACATAATAGATCCTAAACTTGGTTACCTTTTTACTTTCCCACTTTGAAGGAATAAATCGCCTTTTTGGCTCTGGTGCATTTGACAGTGGATGCTTCGCATCATCCCATTTAAACCAATCAACATAAGGCTGCATTGAAGAAACAAGAGGTTGGATTCAAGCAGAAGATTAATATATTAAACGCAGTGAATAGATATAAAATACATCAAGGAGATAAATCAGTAGAAATGGCATACCGCATACGGATCAAACTCTGCATGTGGTGCCTTTCCTTTGAGTAATCTACGTATAATTCTGGTCTCCTCTTTTGTCAGCTCTACTTCTTCGTCGTTATAGTCATCATAGATCTTACGCCTACAAATAGTGCAAAATAGCTAAAGTAAGAAAACACAGTAGTTATATGTAATATTTCTCACGACTCGTTATTCTTTTACTTCCAAACTCAAATGAATTATTGAAGACTTGAGGATAAATGAACTGATTAAACTGAATGCCGATAAATTGGGTCACCAAAACCAATTACAAATGAATAACTAACCAATTTTTGGAGTCATCAACACTAGCGAGAAATGAATCCAGTTTATCTTGTCTCTCTTTCTTATTAATTTTCTTTCCGGTAATGTCATATCCAATATGTTTCTCATCCTTGTACCACTCCAAGGGAACATCTCCGATTGTATTTCGAGGAGCCACCTAATACAAACAGAAAATCAACAGGGTTAGGAGGATCCAACCCAAGATCAAACATGCCATTACTGAAAATGTCCATTCACAGACACCAAAGAGAAATGCAAACCTCATCTTCTGACGAATCACTTTCTTCAACTTCATCATGGGATTCTGAGTTCTCACTTTGATCTTCATCATGGTCGGAACCATCACTTCCGTCATCAGCAGAAACGCCCTATAATAGGAAAGAAAAAAAATCATCTTACATTATTATATGGGAACTAATAGAGAAGCTCTCAAAGCCTATACCCATCTTTCATGTTTCAATTAGCTACAGGCCATGCCTTATTAGAAAGGCGATAAAAGCAAAACTGGAATTAACTGACTTGCTACGATACGAGACTGGACTAGAGATGCTAGTGAACTAACACCTCACAGCAATAGGACTGAGTATGGGTCTATATCAAAAGTATCTTTTTTTCAATTGCATGACTTGGTACATATAATTGCATATATAAAATATGCATCAGTTCAGAAATCTGGATTAATAATTCTAACATTTTTCAAAGTCTGGAACACTAGGATCATCATTCTGAATACCAGTTTGCAACTATCATAGCTATTAAATCAAACCGAATTAAAAGTACTAACTATCTCATCTCCAGAGGATTGTCCTTTTCCATCTACTGACTCTCTCAGTGGCTCATCGTCTCCGTCCTCAGACTCTGAAAGCTCCTAGATTCACAAAAAACCACAGCTTCACGTGAAGAAAAATCTACATCCCAAAATGTACACAGCACACACCAATTTGAATGCAATTAACACACACACCTCATCCCCAGAGTATTCATCTCCACTCTCACTCTCTCCATCTTGAATCGACTCAAAATCAGAATCATCAGATTCAGAACCAGAAAGCTCCTGCAATCACACAAACACACATAAACGTCTAAACCACCGAAACTTCACAAATTCACTGAAAATTCAGCAGCACGACTCACCTCGGAATCGGAGTAAGATTCAGAGCTCGACGGTGACGATTCTCGAGCTTGTTTTGCTCTCACTTGGAGCTTTTCGGTCTCCTGCTCCTCCTCAACCTTCTCCTTGTTCTTCTTCGGCTGCTTCTTCTCCTCTGGCTTTGACTCCATTGGAGGTTTCTTGCCAGTCCTCATTATCGGGCTCTGTGTCTCTGTGCTCTTCGAAGGTTCGTTGGTGGAGAGAAGTTCAATGGAAGAGAAGCTATGTGACTCGTGTCTGTGTGTGCGAGAGGTTGAAGAAGAAACGGTGGTCGTTAGGGTTTAGCTTTGGGCCTTGGAGGTTTTAGTGCGGAGCCTGTTTTGTTGGGCCCGATAGTTGGGCTTACGGTTAATGGGCCTGCATGTGGAGCACAGCCAATGCTTCTTTCTGAAATTACAATATAAAATATCAGCTAATTTTTTATTTGTTTGAAATTAAAATTAAAGCTTGTTAGCCTCTCTTTTTCTTTTCGTTTCTCTCGCAGAGAAAGCAATAGGGCAGCTCATGAGCTTGTTAGATTTGCTCTTAGCGACTGGGAGATGAGCGGGAATGCTATACCGCCTTCTCTTTCTGTAATTGTTGATCACGACGTTCACGGATAATTTTATTATCTGGGTTTTGCTTCAAAAAAAGAAAAGGAAACAAGAATTTGATGTAAAGTGACAAAAATACCCTCTAATTGAAATATACTCCAACTTTTACATTAAAATTATGTTTAGATAAAAAAATGGGTATGGTGGGATGAAAATACGTATAATTGAGTATATTTGGATAAGTAAGGTATTAAATTATCCCCCAAGTAAAGGCAATCGTTAAACCCTAGAAACCCCCGTAAAGGTTTATGGTCAAAAGAATCCATCGGCTTCGGATCAGAGCTCAAAGATGGCAGCTTCCAAGTTGTCCTGCGCTGCAATGGCCGCCGCCGCCGCCTCCTACTCCGCCTTCTCCAACCGCGCCTACGCCGACGGTCCCTTTCGCTTCTCTCCCTTCTCCTCTCCTCCGCCTCCTCAGTCCGACCAGACCCCTAATCCCAAGCCCGATTCCAAGAAAGACGCCGAAGAGCCTCGCGGCTCTGGTTTCGATCCGGAGTCTCTGGAAAGAGGTGCCAAAGCTCTTCGGGAGATTAATAGCTCCCCGCACGCAAAACAGGTGATTTTAGGTTCATTTGCTTCCGATTTTGGGGAATTATATGAGAAATAAAACACATTTTGAGGGTTTTAGCTCCGTGGAAGCATTGGAATCAAGGTTTACAATATCAAGTTTCATCATTGTTTGGATTAAAAACTCCCTCCTAGCTTGTAGAAATTCAGTACGTTGTCACCTTTTTGAAGTATGGTTTTAGTTTTTTTTATGAGTTTGATTGGAATGAGTAAGGAAAGGTTTGCTTATATGGGGTTGCTTTGTTTTTGCTTGCCAGGTTTTTGATGTTATGAGAAAGCAGGAGCAAACTCGCCTGAGTGAGATGGATGCTGAGAAAGCTCATCATGAAGTGATTCAATCCCAGCTTGACATTGTGAGTAACACTGTACACCATTCGGTCTGCTTTAATTTGTTATTTATTATGGCAAGCTGCGTTTATAGAGCGAATTCCTTGTAAATTGAATCATCAATCTAACACATTTAGGTGTCTGTGCATATCGGTCAGACTGACCCATGCATGCATTTGAATTCAATCTTGTAAAGCAGGGACGAATAGAGATGTCTCCACCTAAGAACTATTAGGTTCACCATTCACAGTAAAAAATACATTGTTGTTTAATAATCAATCTAACATTTTTTTGCCGATTGTTTAAAGGCTTCATTTTTGTAGCGTACTTGTTAACGGTTTTGACCTTTCAACTTTGCATCTGCAACCTTGATCTAATTCACTAATATGGCATTTGTGGATTTTTTCTTACCTCATTTCACCTTGCGCCTGTGTCTAAATATGATGCGGTGGATTCATTAGGCACGAGTAAACTTCTGCTCTGACATATCAGCTGTTTTCCCTCTAAACAAACATATTATAGGAATCATGGTGGTTTCTTTTCACATTGCTTGATGTATGTTTACTTATATCATTATTGTTATTTGCATTTGCAGGACAGGATGCGGAAACTAGCTGAAGAACAAAGAAATCTACTGCAACAACAAGCACAGGCAAAGGCACAAAATATGCGATTTGAGGATGAGTTGGCAAGGAAAAGATTGCAGGTGAAATTACTGAATTTTGGATCTTGAGTCTTACTAGTTCTAATATGGGCTTATAGCTTGTTTTAGTTGTTGACTAGTAAAAAATTTCTGTGGAAGGAGGCACCAAATTGCTTTTGTCATTCATTATAATAGTTGAAACGTGTTTTTAAGCACACTGAACTTGTAAGAAGCTGACATATGCCCTCTTTATTGAAATTCAAAACCTCAATTTAGTGCGCACAATAATCTGATGCAATTTTTCAAAAGAAATGAAGATATACTCAACCAGGTTGAGTAAACTGCATTGTCATCTTGCTTTTAGTTGTTCCTCAAAGCAATATAATTTAAAGTCTCAAACAAGATTTTTGCAATCATACAATGTTGACATCTTATTGTATTGTTGTCGTTATATGCAGACAGATCATGAAGCCCAGAGGCATCATAATGCTGAATTAGTTAGAATGCAAGAAGCATCTTCGGTACGGAAGGAGCAAGCTAGACGGGCTACTGAGGAGCAGATCCAAGCTCAGCAGCGTCAGACTGAGAAAGAGAGAGCCGAGATAGAACGAGAAACCATAAGAGTTAAGGCCATGGCTGAGGCTGAAGGTCGTGCCCTTGAAGCAAAATTGACTGAGGATCATAACAGGAGAATGCTAGTGGAAAGAATTAATGGTGAAAGAGAGAAATGGCTCGCTGCAATCAACACAACTTTTAGCCACATTGAAGGTGTGTACTTTCATATTGAATTAGTGTTTTCAATTCTAGTGTAAGCAATATAATCATATAATAATTGGGATGTGACTGAAATCATACAGCTATCTCGTGTCTTTATTATGTCTTGTATATGCATCCTATGTGAATTGGTTGATGGCATTCGATTTGTGGCATGACAGTGGACTGATTTCTGTGAAGTTAATCTGATGGAGTATCTACGTGCCTACATCATGCTTGGGGCATAATATTGGGTGTGACCAGTTATTCGGATTCTAGAATAAAACTCAAATCCTTGAATTTAATGTATTAAAAAATACATTTCGCTTGTGTTAAACGTTGCTTTGCCGTGTGTGATATTCTTGCCATCTGCTTAGCATATAATCATGAATGTTACAGATCATCTGCATGAGATAATATGTTGCATGATGTATGTGAGTACAACTATCACCGTCATGCCTTTCTCTGTGTTACTTGAGGCAAAACTTTCTCCAGTCTTGCAATATGCATCTTCAAGCAGACATTTCTGAGGGTTTTCTGTTGTAACATCAGTATAAAAGTATACTTTATTTTGTGAAACTATGTTTTTCTTGACAACCAAGTTGCTTGCACCAGAGAGATTTGTAACATAGTGACTAGGGAGGAGTGTATAGAAGTTCCTATCAAAATATAGGATGAATTGTGGCAACATACTGTGTCATGTTTCATTGAAAAGCTAGTGTTCCTGTATTCTAATTTTTATAATATGTTTCTTTATTTGCATTTATTCTTATTGAGGTAGATTGCTTAAGGCATCATTTTTGTTATTCAGGCAAAAAATGGAATATTTTTCCAACATGCTAATTTCTCAAATGCATTTTACAGGGGGTTTTAGAATTCTATTGACAGACAGGAATAAGTTGATCATGACTGTTGGAGGAGCTACTGCATTAGCTGCGGGTATTTACACGACTAGGTATGATGTTTTTTTTTATTAAGTTATTTTTTCCAAACATAAGGAAAAGATATAATTTGGGTTTCATTTCACCTATATACATATACTGCTTAACAAATAGATTTTACTTTTTAGAAGGTGGTAGTTGTTGATAGTTTAGGGTAGCTTTGTCGTAAAAAAGGTTTATTCACTATCACCTATCAGTATCATATTTCGATTTGTAAGATGTACTGTTTATGGGTGATTCAATTAATATCTAGCTCTTGGATTTGTTTCCCATACAGAGCCTGGTTTACAAAGGCCATCCTGTTAATTTAAAAAGCCCATCTGATTTGACTCCTGTATGTCCCACTGTGTTTACAGAGAGGGTGCTAGAGTTACATGGGGATACATTAACCGTATACTAGGGCAGCCATCGTTGATTCGGGAGTCATCTATTGCTAAATTTCCATGGTCAGGGATTGCTGCTCAGGCCAAGAATAAGGTTCTGAATTACAGTACAGCTGCAGCAGCTGGATCAGTGGGAACATTGAGAAATAAGAAGGGTTTCACAGATATTGTTCTCCATCCTTCACTGCAGAGGAGAATTGAACACCTTGCTCGAGCTACATCAAACACCAAGTCTCACCAAGCTCCATTTCGTAACATGATGTTTTATGGGCCTCCTGGCACCGGTAAAACCATGGTAGCTAGGGAGATTGCTCGGAAATCGGTATTGTTATGACTCATAACTATGATGCTATATTCGTGTCTTGGACATCTATAAATTTTGTTTGCTGGATTGATGGTTAGGAGTTATAGGATTACGAACACGAAGGAATGAATGACCTAGCAATTGAGAGGCTAGAAATGGTAACTGGAAGTATATGAATACGTCAATTTCACTAATGTATTCACGTTTTGACAGAGAAGTATGAAATTGATACTTATTTGAAAAGATGAAGGATTTTCAAAAGAAAATCAGTTGTGTTTGCGTAGCTGACATGTTACGGGGGGCATTAACATTGCCCTCTCTATAATTATTACTCTTGATTCTTCTTAGATATAAAGTTAATTATATCCTGTCTATCTTAGGGTTTTTCTCTCTATTCCTGATGTACATGCTATGGAGATCTCTATAGTTTTTTAAATAGGATGTTGCTTCTCCTTTTCTTTTCAAATTGGTCCCAATCCCAACCAAACAGCAAAGTGAACATCAAATTAAAAAAAATGGGAAGGTTAATTTAGTTAGTTTATCGTTGTTTACTTTGGTTCCCGGCTCTTGTTGCAGGGTTTGGATTATGCCATGATGACTGGTGGGGATGTTGCACCACTTGGTGCACAGGCTGTGACGAAAATCCATGAAATATTTGACTGGGCGAAGAAGTCAAACAAAGGTCTATTGCTTTTCATTGATGAGGCTGATGCTTTCCTATGCGAGTAAGTTATTCATCATATGTTCAATTGATATCTTGGTCAAGTTATTCTTTCAGATTATAGCAAAAAACTGGCTCAAGAGTACGCTTTTGTTCCTTGAAAGTTCTTTTCTTAAGAACCTCAATTTAGCAGCATTAGTTGTGTTACTGTCATAAGGTTCAAAGAAAATGTAAAATAGATCTATACAGAGTATAAAAGTCCACGATATTTAGTAATCATGCCATGTAATGTAATGCAGGCGTAACAGTACTCACATGAGTGAAGCACAGCGAAGTGCTCTTAATGCATTGCTTTTCCGAACTGGAGATCAGTCGAGAGATATAGTTCTTGTTCTCGCCACAAACAGGCCAGGGGACCTCGACAGTGCCATAACCGACCGCATTGATGAAGTCATCGAGTTCCCTCTTCCGGGCGAGGAGGAGCGTTTCAAACTCCTGAAGCTCTACCTGAACAAGTACCTATCCAGCAAAAACGACAACGCATCTGGTTTGAAAATCTTGTTGAAGAAGAAGCCGCAGCAGATAACCGTAAAGGACGTGACTGATGACGTGATCCGAGAGGCAGCAAGAAAGACAGAAGGATTCTCTGGGCGCGAGATAGCAAAACTCGTGGCTGGTGTGCAAGCGTCAGTTTACGGGCGCCCAGATTGTGTATTGGACGCACAGTTGTTCAGAGAGATAGTAGATTACAAGGTTGCTGAGCATCATCAGAGGATGCAACTTGCATCTGAAGGTCTTCAAACAGCCTATTAGCTTATCTGATAAATGTCAGAGGAGCTCCTCTCAAACCCTGAAATGGTGAGATTTTTGTTTTAGACTAATTATTGCCATTTTGTTTTTAATAAATATGACACTCTTTGTAACTTATTATCTTATACAATCATTACTTCATTGTGAAAGGAAAAGAACTCCAGAAAGTGTAGATTAGCTCCAAAAAGTGATAGATGTGCACTTTGAAATCACAAGCATTTTGAGGTTTCGTTAAGCTTTTATGATTATTATATTAGTTATTCTTTATGTGGAGTGAAATTTAATATATTTTCATTTTTTAAATTGCCCATTATCACATGATTACCAATATTAAAGAATATTACTTCTACCGTTAATTCTCTATTTGAGCTCTATGCTTTTCACTTTACAACTGAGTATTGTCAATCTTACAAATTCATATATACAAGGGCAATTTCATGCTACTACCCTAATTTGTCATTTGTTCTGCACTTAAACATAAATAGTATTACTACACTTTCAGGTTTGGAGTGATCAAAGATGCTATAATTTCTGAACATCACATATAAAATCTAATTAGTTCAAAAGTTCTCAATGAATCAAAAAGAAATAACTTTCACAAAGTATTTTTATTTAATAATCTCCTTCCAAATTACAAAAGAAGCCTATTGTATAGGAGGGAACGTCCAACTTATACATGAAAATCATAGTGTTTTAAACCTAATTTTTTTAACCCATATCTTAGTGTTATTTGGTCATAAATGACTAATTTATGTATAAATACATGTGCCCCCGAAACTCTGCTTGTGCCATTTTGTCTTATAGGAAGATCTTTTCTCTGACTTTAGTCAACTTGATTTACTTGACTCAGCGGTTAGAGTATTGCTTTCATACGGCGAGAGTCATTGGTTCAAATCCAATAATAGTATATAGGTAAACCCGCCCGAACCACCAACTACTCCCGCAACTAAGGGGACTATTCGAGCTTAAACAAAGTTAGAGTTAAATATAAGAAGATTAAAAATGAAAAACAAGGATTGGAACAAGTGTGTTGTGGGGGACGTACGAGAGGAGAGTTGAGGAGCGAAAAGCGGCAAGACTTGTTCGAATCACCCCAAACACGTGCTTAAAGATGCAGCGAAACCGACCCCGAACATAACGACGACCAACAAACCTTTTCAGGTGTAATATATGATCCGTTATTCACGTATACACAAATATATACTTATACGTCCCCAACTTCATATTCCACCCTTTTCACTTGTAAAAACAGTGTGTAAAAACCGGAGATAATAACAATGAAGACAAAGGCAGCTGTGTATTTGGTGGTGGTGCTATGGGCGGTGGCGGCGACGGCGAGTCACGGCCAGCAGGACGCGATGAACAATGCAAAGGAAGGAGCGAATCACGCGGCCGAGAGCGTAAAGCAAGGTGCTACTGATGCCAAGGACAACGCTAACTCTTGGGTCGGCTGGGCTTACCAGAAAATTTCACAGTTATTATAACTCTTTCTTTTTCTCTTTACTTTTTTCCCCCATTATATTTGTTTTTATGTGTACATATCTTTATTAGTCAGATTTATAAGTGATTGGAGCTGTAACGATATTTTATGAGGCACATAAGAGTTTTTTTATGGTGGTACGTAATTTTGTTATTGTTAGGGGGATTGGAAACAAAGCCGGGCAAGGAAAAGAAATGGCTCAAGGTACGAATCATAATATCATCATAGATGCTACTTTCACAGTGAACTTGAAGATTTTGCTATCTTGGATAAATAGGAACCGGAAAATTGAATTACAAACTGATTTTCACATTCAGATCGATCCCACCAATTATATATAAGACTTATGCATGAACAACAATTTTAAAAAAACAAACGGTGTTGTAAATGGCGGCGCCATGGCCCGAAAAACCACACTGGTGCCACGCCGTGACATTTTGTACAAATTTTAGCTAATTTTGGATTAATTTGGGCTGGTTCTGTCCAAGCTAATATTGAAATGTCCTTGACAGAATCGTCCGAGCACGCAAAAGGCCATGCAGAGCATACGATAAAAATGGCAACGGAGAAGGCGGAGAAGGCTCAAGGGCAGGCTGGGGAAGCAGTGTCAGGCACAATGGCTTACGGGAAAGAGAAGGCACAAGATGTTCAGGGCGGGGCGAAAGGCGCAATGAACAAGGCATCGGGGATGGCGTCGGACACGCTGGGCAGTGCCCAGAATGCAGTGGGAGGAGCCATGGGAAAGGCGGGCGAGGCCTACGACAGCGCCAAGGCAAAGGTGGGAATGGCGTCGGATGGTGCGAAGGAGAGCTACAACGACATGTCACAGCACGCCAAGGACAAGGCTTCTCAGGCGGCCCACAATTTGGGAGACGGCGCATCCGAGCTTTAAAGGGAGGATAGCAAATGTGAGTTACGATCCTCAACGGGCAATAGTGAGCTGTAGTTAGTTTAGTACAAAATCTGATAATATGTGACAATAAATAGAGGATTGTGCATTGCAATAAAAGAGAAAAACATTTGTAATTTGTATATCACTATTATATATTTGTTATAACAGGTATTTAAACTTTTTATGTATCATGTGCAATTCTCGTAACGAATTTATTTTTCTGTCGTCGTTTACCTTACAGGATTTTTTCACTGAGGGTTGCTGACGCAATGCGCCGTTAGGTACTAAATGTTCGCAGCCTGTGTTGTGCGGCTATCGATTTGCAGTCGTAAAATACGGGTTACGGACAAAGAATTGCAGTGTACATCCCGTAATAACGGTTGCAAACATAGTGCAATTCTTTGTCCGCAATCCGTAAGTTAGTATAAATAAAAAAAAATTGGTTTGATCGATGCCGAATTCACTACTCCTTGACACCTCATGAGGTCTCCCTTCTTGCCACCTCATGAGGTCTCTCCTTCCCATATGGAATTTATAAAATATTAGTCTCCTACTCTATTGTTGCTTTTCAGTTAGGCAAATTTATACATTCAGTTCAACTAATTCATAATTCACAAAGATGAAAAGAGAAGTTTAAACCATTGGATAACTCAACATAAAAATTTCAAAGTCAGCGATTTGAAATTATATTTTGTGAGAAAAGAAAAGAAGAGAAGATGATGAAGATAGAGAGAAACAAACTAGAAGATGGGTGATGGTCTGAACTTCCTGGGCAGTACCGGGAACAAGTTTTGCACCCTTGGTCCGGGGAACAGCGGCGGTGACCGGCGGTAGCAAGCAGCAATGGGAGCTTCGGTGAGAGCATTCATGTGAATTAATAAAAGGAAGAGAAGAAAAGAAAAAGAAGGATGAGGGTTTAAAACTAGAAATTCAGTACTTTATTGAACACCCTATATTACTTGACGACTTGTACACTTGTGCAATCAAAAGTGGGTAGATTTCGGCTTGCCAAGATTTCCTCCCGTCACCTACCAACTATTTTGGATTGCAAATAATCCCTCCACAATCGCGTCGAAATGGGTAACATGGTTATATCATCCGCACACTTTTCTACCACACCTATTCCTACTACGAAGGCAAATCCCATTAATGGGCGATGATGGGTGCCAATCCGCCAACCCCGCATCTCTGTCATGTAAGCCCTCTAGGTAAGGAGGTAATTCACATGCAGCAACCACGCTATTTGATGCATCACGCATTCAATCTCCAACTTACTCTGATCAGTCGTCCATCCACCTCTTGTGTGAGGAGGCATATTCGATCCAAAAGCAAACAAAGGTCAATCCAAGTGCGCCAACTATGTGCAAAGCAACCAAGGAATGTGTCGCCTGTGTATGTTATCCATGCCATAATTTCAGTAGTTCTGATATGAGAACACAAGAAAGTCAGTCACATCGTCGTCACAAGCCCAACGTTGATGTAATTGGTGGGAGAGAATGTGACGTTCCGACAAGTCCGATACATTTTTGCACCCACAAATACCATGTTAATTTTGAATTTTTTTTGTTCAAGCGCGACATGGTGTGAGATTTCTTGATGATTTAGTTGCAGTGGCTTAGATCTATAATCGAGTTCACTTTCTGAATTTTAGTTGGAATGTTATTCATAACCAGTGAAGATTTTTAATAAGGATTGCAAATTAGAGATTAATTAGCTTTCTATAACTCATATCATTATTTTAGTTAAAGAATCTTTGGGTTTCATGTCAATTTCATAAGTGAAATTAAGGTTGTGCGCGAAAATATAAATGGTGAGATAAGATAACAAATGAGATATAAGTAATATTCAGAGAACACGAGTTTGGAAATTCAAAATTATAGTAAGGGTAAAAGTATCATTTGTATGTATGAGAGATTTATAAGAGAAACCTTCAATTACCCCTTTATTTAATACTCATAACATCACTCTCGACAGTAGCTTTACATGAAAAGACTTGTTACTCCTAAGTTACTATGTAACAATCAAGTAATGAATCTAAGATGTATATTAAATGTTCTTTAACCAGAATTATCCAACATAAAATCTGAAGTAACATGTGTTTTCGTAACACTTTTCTATTAATGAAAATGATTAAATAATAAGAGAAACAAAAGTCCATCAAACACTCTCAACTTTCCTTATAACCAAGTGTGAATGATCATCACTTGTCTACCAAATATAGCAGCACAACACTCAAGAGAAGATTGATTATGGCTCAACAAGATCTGTAGTTGCATGTAGGGAATGAAGAAACTTCTTGAGACATCTGTTGTAGACACATGGTCTCTCCAGGTGAACCAAATGGCCTGCCTTCTTTATGCCCTCAAACGTTGCGTTTTGTCCTAGTTGCCTATAAATAATCATAACTACACATGAGCCACTAGAATTTTGCAGGAAAGTGAAAGAGAACAAAATTGAGAATAAGGGCATTTCAGTAAATACTCTCTCATGTTGTGTGCCAGCTCAAGGTTGAAGATTTGATCATTCTCTCCCCACAGGAGGTGTATTTTCTAGGACATCACATCATGAAACATACCAAATAAACACTCTTAAGTCCTTTTAGTGATATTATATAATAAATTGCAGATGCAAGAAGATTAGTTATTAATAGTTACTTGAGGGAAAGTGGGAACAGAAGTGTCCTTGTTGCTGATGACCAGAGCTTCAAGGAGCTCAGCTCTCTCCTTTCTGTTTGTGAACATTACCTGCCATGCATTGGATTTGGTTCCATTAAGGTATTTGAACAAGTCCATTGCTACAAGTCATGCATTAATTGAATAAAATCAGGCCCATACAAGCTTATGCATGACATCTAATTCTATCATATTAAAATTTCTTGGATATGAAATAGACATGGGTGACAAGATAGTGGTTGACCTACTTATTAGCTCAATTTCGGCCTAAACATTATGTGTTCATCAAGTTATGAGTATGTATCATATATCATCTTTTTACTTATGTTCCTACCGAATCATCTTGTTTTGTTGGCCATCCCGCCAAACCATTTGACTTCTACGGCCGATCAGCTAATAATCGACCCATCGACCTAACATGTTCATTCACGTAGACTCGCCTCTATTTATCTATCGTATTATCTCGACTAATTTTGTAAATATATGTATCTTCGTTTAGGAAGACTAATACATATATACATATTTCCATCTCCAACAAACTCTACTGGGTGCCACTTACAAAATTGTATGGTAAAATATTAATTGTGTTTGAACGAGTGTAAC
>JAYMTQ010000614.1:0-16786 GCA_036897385.1 Geranium incanum | reverse complement strand
GCTATGAGTGGACGGGTTGGTCCGGGTTCACGGGTTGGGCCGGGTGTCCAGACATTTCTGCTCACCCCTAGATTCGAATATCATGTTAAAGTTAGATATAGTTAAAAAAAATGTTTATATAGATGATGTGGTCCAAATTTTTATGAGATTCTGGTATTAGTTCATGGGAGAAAATTGAGTTTTTTTTGTCCAAGTGGATTGACAGGACGAACATCTAGCTTTCAAATACGAGATATCCATCCTAGCTGTTATGAACGCATTTGCACAATTGACACATCTGAAAAAATAAATGTTGACCTAATTGGATCTTTAGCAATTTATGCGAGAATCGGTCATTTTAGATTTATAGAAGCCTATGTTCTGAAATCTCCAAGAAAGCTATGGGCTATATATGTTATTTCTTAAGCAGCTCCAATAATACAAGTTGTGGGAATCATATCACCCTTTTACAAATATTTTAACATTTTTATTTATTAGTTTGAATTTTTAAATGAGTATGACTTTAACAATCGAAAATTAATCTTGTTATCATTAATAAAAAAAAATTACCAGAGGATTAATACAATAATGCAATTCAAATTCTATTAGATATACCATAACTAAACAAACTAATCTTTCATCTCTAAATGATATGTTATCTCTTGAGCCATTTCAGCACAATAAACGCATTTCTTGCTGTTAAAAGAAATCAGTAAATATAAGTTTCATCAAATATTAATGATGCTTATGTTTTAAAACATAATGCCTCTGCGCCCATTAAAACACCTCACAACTCCAAAACTCCCATTTCCATTTCCATAAAATAAAAACCTTGTCCCAAACCCACCATGAAGTGCACCTCAAACCCAGCCTTCGACGAGCACCGGTGGATCATCCGAATCCGGCGGACCCTCGAGGAAGAGCACGATGAAGACGAGAACGAAGTCCCCGTCTCCATATTCAATGTCCCCAAGGCGCTCATGGCCGGTGATCCAGACTCATACACTCCGCAGCAAGTTGCTATTGGCCCTTACCATTACCTGCGCCCGGAGCTGCTCGAGATGGAGAGGTACAAGCTCTCCGCGGCCAAGAGAGCGCGCAAGAGCCACGGGAGCCTCAGGTTTGAGGGGCTCGTGGAGCAGTTGGCGCTTCTCGAGCCGAGAATCAGATCATCTTACCATAAGTATCTTGATTTCAATGGAGAGACCTTGGCTTGGATGATGGCCATTGATGCCTCCTTCTTGATTGAGCTCCTCCAAATATACGGGAACCCAGAAGGTAATGTTGGAATAACGCTTGAATCAAGACTGAATTCATATTGACCGGGACCTATGTGTTTGTGACTTTGATTGAGTTCACGTTGATTGGGACCCTTGTCTGGGTGTTGGGAGGCGCTAAGTGTCCTCCCAAACTGTATGATATGTTTGAGAGTTTATTTTGGGTGTTAGGAGGCGCCAAGTGTCTCCAAAACTGTGTGATGAATTTGAGATTTGATATTCTGGTCTGCGTCTAATTTGAACAGTCTATTGAATCAGGGTGTATGCTTATTTTTCTGGTTAGGGTCTAGCCTAGCCCAAAAACTTAATAATTACATTATGAAATCTTTAATTAAAACAATTATATTAAAGAAATAGAAAAAAACAATTCTTAATATGGAAAAAGAAAATTCTAGGATCATGACAATAAAGTAAAAGAAAGGATAGTACATGTGAAATTAAGATTGAGAGACAATATTAAGAAGTATTGGCTTGGAGAGAAGATGCTTTATTTTCTGCTTGAATATGTTAGAATGTCTTAATCATATTTTCGATAGCTGAATTGAAATCTAGACGCTTGCAAATGTAATCAACACATTATGGACAAACCACATTTCTCACTCTAATTGCTTATTTTGCGTGTTGTCTTTCAGGTGGCAAGGACAAGGTTGTTGGAAGAGACAGTACGAGGCTGTCACACTTGCTGGATTACGGATGTAGAAAATCAGCACACAACATGATCCTCAGAGACATGGTGATGCTCGAGAATCAAATCCCTCTCTTCGTGCTAAAGAAAGTGATGGAGTTTCAATCATCATCATCATCACCATCACTAACCTCGGACGATTCGTTGCTTCTCATGTTACTAGGATTGTCCCAAGAACTGTCCCCTTTCAAGATCGCCGACCTCCCGCAGGCCCAACTCCCTCGTCTCTCTCACTTGCTCGACTTCTTGTACCAAACCATCGTCCCCCAAACCCTCCAAGAACACCTAAACAAGAACGCATCCGAAATCAACCAAGAAGATCAACATCAAGATCAAGAACAAGATCAAGAACGGTGTTCAAGAATCTTATTGAGTCTAAAGAAACTGAACCAACACGGCCTAGAACTCGTCAAGAGAGCACTAACCTCGAAACCGGCGAAACTCATGCTGAGGCTCCCATGGGAAGTCATCTCCAACGTCCCGATCTTCGCGATCTTGAAACAGCCCGTCGAGTCATTACTTGAGCCCCAAGAAACCGAAACACAAAAAACTCCATTAGTCGACGAGATCGCAATCCCTTCGGTGACGGAGCTATCAAGATCCGGAGTCCGCTTCTCACCCACAAACGGTAATGTTAGAATAAACTAGTCTATTCCATATTCTAGTTTAGATTCAGTCTATTCCCTTGTACAAAATAATGACAAAAACATACTTTATACCATCACATTTTTGCAACACATCTTGTACAAAAAATTAAAGTTCTGCTCTATCTCTATCAGGTAACATCACGACCATAAGCTTCGACACCTCCACAGCCACCCTCCACCTCCCGACTGTGACCCTCGACGCGAACACCAACGTTGTGATGAGGAACCTGGTGGCCTACGAGGCGGCGAGCTCGTCGGGGCAGCTGGTGTTCGCGCGGTACACGGAGCTGATGAACGGGATCATCGACACGGCGGAGGACGTGAGGGTATTAAGGGAGAGAGGGGTGGTTGTGAACAGGATGAAGAGCGACGAGGAGGCAGCCGAGTTGTGGAATGGGATGAGCAGGTCTCTGAGGCTGACCAGAGTCGGGTTCTTGGACAAGGTCATTGGCGATGTCAATGTGTACTATGATGGGAGGTGGAGGATTAAGGTTGGGAGGTTTGTGAGGATCCATGTTTTTGGTTCTTGGCAAGCTCTTGCTTTTGCCGCTGCTGTTTTGTTGTTGTTGCTTGTTGCTTTGCAGACGTTTTTCTCGATTTATCGATACAATCACGGTTCTTGAGCCTCCATGGAGGATCTGTCATCATACCCGGCGGCGGACTTCAGTGAAGAACTCGAGAGGCGCTTCAAGGAAAAATAAGAGGAGATGGAATGGAAGGTGGAGGCCAAGATGATCACGGTGATGAAGAAGTACTTCCCCAGACTCAGAGGTCCGTCATCATCTGCATGAAGTCCTATAATCCATTCTCTTCCGTGAACTTCACTTTGTTTTATGTATTACATTATTGATTTTGTAATTCTGGTGGACGTACCCAACTGACACTGATCAATGTCAGTCGGGTATGGTCACATATACCCCCACTAATATGGATAATTACAAGCCATCGGGTATATAAGACCATACCCGTCTTAACACATTGTCAGTTGGGTGTGGTCCAAACTATTCGACTAACGTGTACCTCTTTATGTTAGTCGACGTTAGTCGGGTATATGTGATCATGCCCGATTGGCTTTGCGTTTGTAAGATTACATTCTCATCAGGGTTAAAACTCATCAGAGTTAAAGCCCATCAGGGTTAGCCATGTGTTAGATTTCCTATTCTGACACTCAATGCACAGATCCATGATGTGGTTCCGGCAAATCGCACAGTTATCAACAGCAATATCCCACGCCCAGAGAGCAACGGCATTCCACTTCTTGATCTCGAATCTCTTGGCCTTCCGGGAAGAGGAATGGCCCGCGGTGCTCCAAGACTCGCCGACGGGAACCATAGGGACGTCAGAGTCGAGAGTGGCCATGGCTCGAAGCTTTCACGGCAGAGGCCGGGTCTGGGTCTTGTTTGTTAGTAATAATAGTAAGGGAACCCTTTATATAGGGCATGGATCAAACTAAATAGGAAATCATAATACACAATAAAATAGGAAATCATCATACATGGGGTCATTCTATATGGGCTAATCTTAATGTAATCTTACAGTCCCTCAAACTCAATGCGGTGTAAACCGAATTAAGTTTGAATCAAAATAATATTCGGGTATCTTCAATATACCCGACGAACATGAGGTACATGTTAGTTGGGTATATTCGCCCATACCCCGACTGCCATTGTAGCAATGCCACTCAGGTAGGGTTATTATCGACTGTGAAGTACCGGCTGACTATACCCGATTGACATCCACCCTGATCAGTCCGTATAGATACCTGTCTGGTTTGTTTCTGGTAGTGCAAGTAATAAACTATATTTAGTTCCATATGAATTTATTTATGTTGTTTGGTATTTGCAAGTTTTAGTTAAATAAGGAAACTAAGTATCAGAGAAAGAGCTTCATTTCAGGACAAAAGTCCAACATGAGAGTAAAAATTGAGGACAAATAAATAGAATTGCCTATAATTACTATATTGAGCTTAAGAGTATTAGCCTGTGATTTCTTATTTCTTATTTCCCGCAATTTACATGTTTGAGATAATGGAAAGATTACCATACACAACTCCAATATTCTCATCAGCAACCAGCTTTTGTTTGTCAAAAACTAAATTCCGTGGAGAGGAAGAAGAAGAAGAAAAGAAAAGGAATCGAATTAGAATCAACATATGTAAAATAATTGCAGAGTGCAAAAGGACTGAAACTTTTTGCATTCTGAGTTTGAATCTCAAATGGTCTGTTTCAAATGGTGGCCTATACTTACTCTTCTCGTCCTTTTAACCCTCTCTTCGATTTCTCGTGACGCTTCTTGCCATGAAGCAAAGGAACATGTACAAGTCCCAGGTATTCTGTTTTACAACTTGTAACTATAAATTCATGCCTTTCCTGTCATTTTTAGGTGATTTCTTTGAGATTTGATCATGGGAAATGTATATTGTCTCTTTTATAGGGGAAATTAATGGCAATGTGTTTTCATGGAGAAGAAGGTCTCTTCTTCAGGAAAAAAGCGATGATGCGCCGCAGGGTTCATCTGTGGTTTTAGCTGGAAACAGAACAAGAAGGAAAGACCCTTCTGAAGATTTTACATATTATACCGGTGGCTGGGACATTTCTAATGAGCATTACCTATGGGTGAGTTCTTATGAGTTCGATTCAGTTTTATGGGTCAAAATCGATATGTTTTGAAGTTGTTTTATAATTTACAGTTCTATTTCAACTTTTTTAAACGTATAACTTTCGTCTTTTCATGTGAATTTTATGTAATACGAAATGAGTTTTACCAATCTCTATCAGAACTCTTCAAATTTCTTATTTTTCGTTTAATCTCGGGTTTTAAAACCTTAGTCTCATAGCTTTGATTGATATTATAAATGCGGCGATTGATCTCAGTGAGTGTAGTTTGGTTTGCATATTGCAGTCTGTTGGGTACAGCGCCGCCGGACCTTTCATAGTTGCTGCAGTGTGGAGTTTGGGTTTTGGGATGTTTTTGTTGATATCATGCATCTGTTACTGTTGTTGTTGCGGTCGCAAGTGTGGCAGTTTCTTCCCTCCCATTGTCTACACTATTTTTCTCTTCATCCTCATTCTTCTCACGGTAGACACAATGTAAGTCCCCATATCATCACCTCTTTCTCTAATGGTTAAGGGTAATCAGTTACAAACCTATGCTTCAAATAAATAAAAAATGGTTGTGTACTATTTTGTAGCTCCCAACTTTGTGTACTACAAACACTAACGGTGAATTGACCATTTTTTTGCAATACAAGTGATTTGTTTCAAAAATAGTGAAATGGCCATTGGAGTTAAAAAAATGAAGGCTTTTCTCCTTTTTGGCCCCCCATCTAGAAAAATTTTGGGTAGAGATGAAATTTTTTTTCGAATCGCTGGGACTCGATGTCCCCTATCGCATAGAGTAGGGGATAGAGATCACTAAACCCGCCTCGTTGTCATGTTACAAAGAGACAATAATGCTCCAACGTGCTCTGTTTCCATCTCTAGTCTCTAGAAGAATTTGTTTTTATTTTGTGCTATCAAGCTGCAAATCTGGGATGATCAGCCAAAGAATAAGAAAACCGGCGAGTTCGAGTTGAAAAACTTTAAGGGCATGTTCGTTACTTTTACGAAAATTCACTTGTTCTGCAAAAAAAAATTTGTTAGTAAGTTCACATCTACAAATTAAAAAACCGAAATCATACCCAACCTTTATTACTATTTAACCAATCCTTAAACTTGAATGGTGATGAAACAATTTGTGAACCTTGATTTCTGGAATCAGCATTGGAAGCTGCATTCTGTTCAAGGGACAGGCAATGTTCCACAAGAACACGAGAAAGACACTAAACTATATCATAGACCAAGCAGACGGCACGAGCGAGAAGCTCAAGATTGTGTACCTTCAGCTCTCTACGTCCAAGAAGATCGCCATGGACCAGAAGCTCTCTCTTCCTCCCGAAGTCGACGACAGTGTCGACAGAGTCCTCAAAGAGATCGATTCCTACGTCGAACTGCTCGAAGAGAACAAGGACGAGATCCCGAGTCAGATCAAATTTGTTCTTGACCAAGTGTACGTTAGCCATCACTTATTGCTTGCTACCCAAGTTTCTTCTCAATTTGTATAATAATTCTCTTGATAGATGTGGGTGTGTGTGTGTCTCTTCCTCTTTGCTGCAGAATTATGTCTCTGATCATCATCTGTACGTTTATGCTCGGTTTCACGGTTCTTGGTTTAGGTGAGCTTGATTGTTGGTGTTACTAATTATTGATGATTTTGATGATGAACTGATGTTGTTGTGTTTATTGCTTGCAGTATTGTCATTCGTCGGCGCAGAGTTACTCATGTACATGTAAGTAACTCCAATACAGTGTTCTAAAAATTTATTCGTACAGGTATTTTTAGAAAATCAAAATATGATCACCAGTCAAGCGAAGAACAGAGCTAAGAGAAAGGAATTTTGAAGACTGTCAAGAAGACCAAAAAACCAATAGAAACTTGTGATACCTTTTCGATGTGGGACTATTGAACATATGCGTGTGTTGTATTGCTTTTGGAACTCAATAGTTGACACCAAACCTTAGCATGAGCTGATTGAGAGTCTCTTTGTGCCTTCACTGGGGATGTTTATGGTTCGACGGTGAACCAAACCGGTCCAAAATTGAACCGAATCAATCTGTTAGGTTCTATGAAAATTGAAACTAAAATTGAATTATTTGAATTTGGTTCTGTTCGGTTTTAAACATGCCAGCTTTCAATTTGGTCAGGTTGATTTTATCTGGACTCATTTTATGAATATCTCGCTTTTTTGCTTTAGTTTTTGTTAGACCGATATTTCTAGGCCTAACCAACGAAGATCAGTGACTTACGATGAGCCATGCGTCTAAATTGATCGGGGTTTTTTATTCAATTTTATATGGTTCTACTTCTACGAAACAAAGCCAAATCAGTTCAATTTTGACTTTTTATAATCGAACCAAACTTTTTGAACAGTCTTATGACCTTGACTTGATCCAACAACAATTGCAGGTTTGTGTTCATAGGGTGGATCCTCGTGGGAGGCTTGTTTCTTCTGTGCGGTATATTTCTCCTCTTCCACAAGTAAGTTGCTACAATCTCCAAACTGATAATTAAAGATCGATCACTAGTCCTTCTCATCAAAAAAACATAATTTCATTGCATTGTTCCATTAATTTACAGTGCAGTGGGAGACACTTGCCTTGCAATGGACCAATGGGTACAAAAACCCGCGGCTCACACTGCTCTGGACGATTTCCTATCCTGCCCGGACAATGTGACGTCGCATCGCGTAATGTACACTGCCAGAAACGTCACCGTGAAGCTGCTCGGGAGCGTAAATCAGTTCGTTACCCTCGCGGGGAACGCCAACTTCCCCCCTGGCCCGCCCCCGACGCCAGGGACCCCGAACTATAACCAGACCGGCCCTCTCATGCCCCTCGTCTGCCTCCCGTATAACAACGATGATCTCACCGAGCGGCCGTGCGCCCAAGGCCAAGTCAATGTAGCCAATGCAACCAAGGTAATGATGAAACTGTTATTATTTAGATATTGAAACTTCTTGCTATGTCATGCCTTTGTGTTTTAAGGTATAATTGCAAGAACGGACCGTGTAGCAGGGCTGACAAAAAATAACCTAACCTACCAAACTGACACAAGAAAATAACACAATTGAAAATAATTGGATTGGTTCGGTTTAAAACCAAATCGAATCAAAACATCGGTTCGGATTGGATTTATAAAATGAGAACTGATAAAAAAACTGAATGGAATTGAAAACTAATGGAATTGAAAACTGATCGATTTGGACACGTGGCTCGTTCTAAGTAATAAAATTTGATAATTTCATGAAAATCAGTTCAAAGAAAATCCAACCGAAAATTGGTAAGTCAAAACGGTTTAAAATGTGAGAATTTCATGAAATTCGTTCATAAAACCGAACCAAAAATCAACATGTTCAAAGTCGAACTGAATTTGATTTTGATTTTGATTTTCTTAAAACCGATCTGTGAACAGCTCTATAGCGTGGCATGTCATTTTCGTAAGTATCGAGTTTATCGCGAAAACTGTATGTGAAGTGCGAACTATTCAATTTTTATACATATTTGTGAAATTCCGTCAAAATTGGTAGAAAATGAGTCACGTACAAGTCTATACGACCTCTTGCGGATGGATTAAAAAATATTGTTTAGAATTTGAAAGGTAATTTTGTCTTTCCTTTTTTACCTTTACGAGTTGAACGGTTCAAAGATACTTGAACCGGCCATGTTGACCCAAATCGAGCAAAACCGAACCAACCAGATGCAATCAGTTATATTATAAACAAAGCTGAAATTGAATCGGTTCAGTTAATTTCAATTCTTAAATGTAAAATCAATATAATTAAAATCAAATTAAAAATCGATTTGTTTGGATGTGTGGGTGTTTCAAATCATCAATCTTTATTAATTGGGTCTAAAAATATCGGTCATCTCTTGTTTTAATGCAGCTATACGGAACATTTGTTTGCGAATCTACACTGGACGGCATTTGTACGACGGAGGGTCGCTTGACGTCCAAAACCTACGAGCAGTTGGCGCTGGCGACGAACGTGAGCTACACATTACATTACTACGGCCCGTTTCTGGTCGAGTTGATGGATTGCAGCTTCGTTCGAGAAACCTTCAGCCTCGTGAGTAAGGATCATTGTCCGGGCCTCACCATGTACAGCAAATGGATCTACATTGGCTTGTCCATGGTCGCCTCGGGACTCATGGTCTCTGTCTTGCTCTGGTTACCCTACGCGCAGCGTGTCGCTATGTCTAGTAAACGTTCTGATCCAACAGCGTGAACGCTCGAATCGTGTTTTAACATAGTATCAGAGTTTGGTGTTGGAGTTATATATTATCTTCAGCAGCGGCAATTAATCGTGTTGCTCGGAGATTTAAATTAATTAGTTTGAAGATGTGTACATACATTTTAAGGATGATATGCTTAGGTTGTCAATGAGTGTGTTGGCCTGAATAGTTTTGTAATTAGGTGATTCAATATTTGTGTTCATAACATCATTCTAGTTTTGTTTATGTTAAATGTATACATTAGATATGAGAAAGGTGTCTGATCTGACGTTTTTGTGTGTATTGGATATTAAGGGTATGAGGATATTTGCGGGGATAGTACTTATTGTACTTGAATTGTTTGGCATGTTACAAAGTGTATTAATTTTTTTTGGTAAAAGTATGTATAACTATTTTCAGTTATAAGTCGTTTCTATATACTTATTCTCAACTACAATTTTTTGCCATCCAGCTACACATGACTTTCATAAATTTTCACCCGTTAAATTTTTCGTAATACAATGTTAATTTTAAAAGTGAAAAGACGAAACTGACAATTTTCAATTCATGTCATCGAGTGAGATTTTGGGGTGTTGTGGTGTGTTGGGGTGAGCTTCTCCGGTCTCGCCGGATAAGTACGTTGGCCTCGCCTACTCTGGGCGACACACCACAACACCCCAAACATGCTCAATGACATGATTTGAAAATTAGAAAACTGGCCAATGGCATTTTCGTCTTTTCATTTTCATAATTAGCATTTTTCATCCAAAAGTTTAATGGTAAGATTTTATGGAAATTTAGGTGTGGTTGAAGGACATAAATCGTAGTTGGGAATAATTATGTGGCAACGCTTATAATTGGGAATAATTATACGTACATTTCCCTAATTTTGTGCGAAAAATACCCTTTAATTTTTACAAAAATTCAATTGTTTTTTCAAAAAATAAAAATTAAATGATGCCAACGGTCAATGAGCTTCAACTTCTCTAGACATTCTAGAGTTTGTCTTCTTAGATCTTCGATATCTTGTGACGGAAATGAATGAGCTTTCGACGACAACACTGAAGGTTTACGACGAGCGACTTTGCCTACCTTATACAAATTGCAAAATTGTGAAACTTGACTGTTGTGATCAATAAGTGTCCTTATTTTCTATCAAACCAATTTGTATCACTTTCTTGTCAATTGTAACTGCATGTGTAAAGATAAGAATAAATGTTAATCATTTTGGCTTCTTTTTAGCTTTAAAGCCGTTAAAAATGCATGTTGGATGATTCATGAAGAGTTTATATACTCATTAAACCGAAGAAGGGTAGGATTCTGAGTCAATTGTGACCTATAATGTATATATGAGGGTTCTTACGTGCCTTCTCCTCGGCCCTCATTGCTACCCTTGAGCCCTCGATGGACTCAAGACCTAAGCTTATATGTGCCTCTTCCAACCCTTTACCCACCATTCTCAAGCCCAAAGTTCAAAAGGACATCAAGAAAGTCAAGCAATCATTCCAAGAATTCGTGGTCATAATTGTGGACGGAAACAGAGTAGTTTAATTAAGCTTATTTCATTTCATCTCAACGCTTTCATTCTCAGTTTCATCTTGTGCTCTCTGGTAACTTGTTTACATGATGTAATTCTAAGTCTAGTTCTCTTCTTAAGATATTTTGTTAACTATCTTTAATAAATCATCAAATTGCTGAGGGTTTTTAATTAGGTGTTACTCCTTAGTAAGACCCGGTCTTCCCAATAAATGGTATTAATTAAAATTTTACTTCTGTGGACTCTCTTGATAAGTTGGGCGGGTAATCTCTTTAAGTTGGTAAGACGTGACAATATAATCGTTCCATTCATGGCGTTGGGAATATGCGAAAGAAATGAGTATTAAGAACTTTTGGGATTAAGAGAGAGTCAATCCGAGGTGATATGAGTTAATAATAAATGAGTGATTCTTAAGTACACATGTGAGTTCAAAACTTCGTAACATCAAACAATTAAAGATCAAAATGTCTAAGTATGAAATCTAATAGAGGCAGATACACCTGATAGGCAAACATAAAATGACGTCGATTTGTGTACTCATAATCTTAACATAATTAACAAAACTTAAATTTGTCTCTCATTCGAAGCACGTAAAAATGAAACTTATGGCTTGAAGGTCATGATTTGAGTCTCACGTGACACGTACCAGCTTTAAAGTGGCCAAAAAAAAGGAAAAGGAGTATTTAGAAACGTTTCATCGGATAAAAAAGAGTTAGCAAGAGTAGATACGACGCATACACAAATGTTACCACCAACAACCTTAAAAAAGAACACTTTCACCTAATAACCTATGTGAGACATGCACGCGCGAATCGTTTACGCATTTTCAACCGACTCAGCACACAAACTTTATGAAAACTGGGGGCTGTCTGAAATGGAAAGCTCCAACAGAATTGTGAAACCTATGAGCTCCAAACATAAGACAATGACAACACTCGATCGTCGAAGCCATGTAATAAGTTCATAGCACCCAGTTTTGTAAGGTTACAGACAAACATTATAGAGAACTATATACGCACGTACGAGAGTGGCATGGACCATTTGGTCAACATCGTGTCATTTTCTTAGTTTTGCTAATAATAATTCAGTGAGATTGCGTCACAAAATTGGCTAACCAAACAAGAGAAGCTAAATCCACCGACCAAGAAAATGATGAGTTGGGGTTAATGTGAATCTAGGTCCGGATTTTATGACTCGTAATTTTCTTTGAAAGAGAAATTAAAATGGAAAATTATTAGGTCGTCCATCAGTTCTCATTTTAAAATTTGAACCACAATTATTTTATTTTATTTTAAGAGTTACAGGAATTACAGTCAAGTCAACTCGGGCAGTTAATTACATTGATTTATGGTTTAATTTTATTTAAACTTGTGTTAAACTGATGTTGAGATAAGTGTACCCAATTGAATATGAAATATCACAAATTTGTAAGAAATGTAGTGCACTGCGATTATCCCGTGTTTGTCTTTTTTTTCCATTGTTGATTGCACATTAAAAAAAATAATTGAAAAGATTAAAATATCTTTGAGATTAAATTTTTTAAGAATATTCCTCAAGAATACACCCTAGAGATTGGACATCACATTGTTTGTGGTGAGGTCGAGGGTTCGATCACTCTGGAAGAATGGGGAGAATTTTATGAATAGATATGTTTGATGATGTTTTTTTTAATCAAAACATTTCATTCATTCATCCAAACCGGGCGAGACAATCCCCGCGCCTATAAACTGAGCGTATACAAGATAGCATAATACAAGTCACGGCCTCCATCTTGACTAGCTAGAGAAACCACTCAATCCTACTACATAACACATTAAATCAGCTTCCACAAACAACGATGCAATCAATCCACCCTCCAAACGCAAACGAAACAACACAAACAACCGACAAACATCAGACAAACACCAACTGCAATAAACATGACAAAAAATAAACACAAACTAACTAAATACAATAAAGCCTCATCTGAATGTCATGCTATCGACATTTTACATTATTTATACCGATTGTTTACATTTGGTTTTCTCTCTAACCCTCCCACACTGCATTATTATCTCTTAATTATAACTAACGTATTTTAGGGGTCAAAATTCTACAACAAACATTAGAAATATACCATATATTAGCATATGTGTTTTGATTAATTTATGTTATAAATGCTTATAAAGTAGATAGCTTAGAACAAAATCATTTCTTATCGCGGTGTCTCAAGGAGAAACTTTTGGACCTAACAATATTAAAGAAAATGGGAAGTGCAAAGAAGACAAACTCGTGGCAAGTTAAAAAGTGTATAATTGTGTTTATGAATTGATTGTGGATTGTTAATCATCAAATTAAGTGCGTGAACTTTACCCCATATTGTATATAATACATTATTGCAAATATTTCATCTCTAAAGCATCCCTACCATGTGGACGAATCTTCCTTCCGAAATTAAAATCAAGTTAATGAATTTATCATCAAAACAATGGAATTAACTACTGCTAAAATTAGTCAAAAGTCTAAATAAAACTACTACTAATTAATTAATTAATTATTAAGTTTCTTCTTGAAAATTATTGCCTCGTGAACAAGTTTTGTTTGGTACATGCACATTGACTTAAAATGAATGAGAGAATAAAACAAATTTCTTACTAATTTTCAATTTAATAACTGAACAACCCACGTGTCACATTTATTATTTTTGCTGAAATTAAATGTTCTCTTCAATAAAAAAAGGTGAGTTGTTTAAACGGTAATGGACGAATTCAATGAAAATGTATTAGCCGTCAACGTGGAGCCCTACATTAAAATTCGATGTAATAAGGCTATTTTATGTCCGTACAAAATTTTATGAATTTAAGGAAAATTGCACAATCGATCAGTTAATCTGCCTCAAACCACAGAAAATGAAATTTCAATAGCTATCACTGTTATATCAATCCTTCTCTCGTTGCATCGTATTTCATTTTGATTGATGGTAATTATTAATACGCGATTTTCACTTAGTTCTCGTGGTGATAATTCAACTTAATAGCATGCTTTAGATCAAGAATTTTCCTGAGGTTAGAGAATGAAGATGGTTGTTTGTATTCTTGATCTTGTAAACGAGAGCGACATAGTAAAAATTGAGTACTTGATTTTTAATAGTCATAGAGTAAGATCAAGATGATGTGCTTGTGGTATTAAGTTTTTAAAAATTCACACTAGATCACGTGGACTTACGGCAGAAGGTCAAAATATGAGGTTTGCGTGACGCCAGTTGGAGCCTTCAAACTTGAACCTTGAAAAATCTAAAATAATGTCGAAATCATGACACCCCAAACTTGGTTGAACACATTTTTTTACACGAAAAGGAAAACCAAGTTAATTTGATCGCTTACTTTTCGAACATGAGAAACTAGAAACAAAAATTGACCTAAGGAACCGAAGTTTTGAAGTGATAGCATGTCGAATTGGTAGAAGATTGATTGTTTGGGGTGAAATTGTTGATGTCTAGCATTCTCCGTAAGGATAGATAAGATAATATGATTGTGAAATGAAAAAAGTTGTTGGAGAAATGGTTTTTGTGATATAGGTTGTGAATATTAACTCATGCATTGCATTTCGCATTTATGGGGTTTTGGGTTGGTCCTAAAAATCTTCGAGAGATATCGAACTCCTTTTATAGAGGTGAACTTGGGGTTTAAGTCGATTTTATTTTAGTTACTTTCTATTTCTCGAGAACGAGAAAGATTTTAGTGTGGAGTATTGATGTGGATCCATTTGTATCTAATATCGATCATTTTTGCATGCATCTATCTTAGTTTTGTCCATGAATTTCGTATTAAATATGATATTTTTGTGCCTTTGATATCGTGGGTATTGTTTATCCATTTTGTAGCCTCGAGGGCAAAAAAAAATAGAAATTGAGCAAAAATTGCTTAAGAGAATCCTAGAGCACAACTGAAATTTTCGGTGGCATAACTCTATCATACAAACTTCGCTCCAGACTCATAATATATCAAAAATGACTTTTTGGACTATCTCAAATTTGGGCAACTGTTACGAGGTGTGTCACTGGCAATGATATGACCCGTGACACATTTTGGCAGTGGCGTGTCACCATGCGTGTCATGGACAGTGTCAGAGTCATTACATGCTACTTTCAGCTTTTTTTTAGTCAAACTCTAACTTCATTATTTTGAGATTCATTCACCTACCACCTTCTATAACCGTCAAAACACCTCTCTCGTATTTTTCAACCCCCATTGAAGGTCTTTTAAAGGTTTTGGGGGCTTTTCCACCTTCATTCCACCATCAATAAAGCTAGGGCACAAATGAGTGAAGACACTAAAGCCAATATATACGAGGTTTGGCCATCATCAGGCCCGACTCAATGATTATATAAAGTCTAAAGAAAAGAAATCAAATGAGGCTTTTTGAAAGAAATTAAATCATATAATTATCTCATAAATAGGTATAAATATTCCTTTCAATACTGACAAACCCTTATATTATTAGGATTCTTATTTCATAAACTAATTAGGATTCTTTCTTATTTTCATTGTATTAAATAGGCCTAAAAAGACCATAAAAATGCTTATTTTGGTGGTAGGCTTAAATCAATTCCATGACTTTATTATGTTACTGCAGTCTTTGTCGTGATTTAAAGTGAAGCTAATTCCAATGCCAAGAGGAGGAATTGGTATTTTAAAGCATAAATCAATGAATTAAATGCAAGATTGATTGATATTTAAATCATACGTCGGTAGTGAGTCAAGAATCTAGCACATGTTGTTACTAGGGGTGGGCGCTTTTTACCCAAAACCGAATTCGAACTGGGATCCAAGTCGAACCAAAATAAAAAAACCCGAGAACCGTGGGTATTAGGTCAGATTTAGGTCTGAAAATTGAGAACCGAATCATTCCAGTTCGATTCTGGTTCTAAGAGTGCAGATTTTTTGGTTAACCGGTTCGGAACTGAACCGATTCAGGAGGCTTTGATTAGAATTTTTTTTATTTTTGATTAAATTTTTCACCTACAAGTTGGTTTAGTTGTGTATAAATTTTTTCACAAATTGAACAATGTATAAATATCACATTAATTTGGGTCTAATTTGATAGAACCGGGAAATTGGATTAAAAAAACCAGCCTCAATCTCACAATTAATCATTTAATCGGGTATAATTAGGCAGAACCCGAAACCGTACCAGAGAATCGGACCATTTCTCACATATTGGGTCCGAAAACATATCAAGCAATGATTCATGCTTAGGTTCAAGAACTTCAAAACTATTTGCTTTAACACAAAAATAATTTCTGTCTTCATACCTTCAGCGGTGTAGCAGCGAAACTATGCTTGTGTATGACCTTAGCATCCTCAACCTCTTGGAGCAACCATGTCTAAGATGTAACTCGTATGAGTTTGAGTATTAATATAAAATTTATAATAATTTGAATGTATGTGTGAAGTTTAGTGTACAATTTACTTCTTTAAAATCGATGAATTTTATTTTTTAAAGTTGAAGGGTATGTAATTTTGTTCGAGTCATTTGATTGGGTTTGGGTCATAATTCCCACAATTTGACGGTGACAGGTCCTGAAATGACTTGTTACTTCTTGAAATACACTAGACGGCCCGTGAAGGCATAATAATACTATAATATACAAAATCGAGGGAAAAAAACTCCAATAATGTGTGTAATGACATCATAAATATAAAACTCGATGCAAAAGCAAAAGGAGACTAGAGATGGAGAAAGGTCTCAGGCTGTTGATGTAGAGGAGTCTGGCTCCAAGCCTGGAGCGGGTGTTGTAATCGACAAATTAAGGTGCTTGATTTTGAGGAAGGTGATAGACAGAGAAACAACCAGTGATTTAGAACTACGAA
>JAYMTQ010000613.1:0-16787 GCA_036897385.1 Geranium incanum | reverse complement strand
AGAGGCTCGCTTCCAGCGTCCTCAAGTGCGGCAAAGGAAAGGTCTGGCTCGACCCCAATGAAGTCAACGAAATCTCCATGGCCAACTCCAGTATGTTTTTCCGATCTCTAAAATTCTTCAATTACTTTTCTCGGAGAATATTTATTTTGTGTTCGATATTATTACTTTTGGTCGATTTATTGATTTTTGTTTCTGGGATTTGGTTAGAAATGATTGTGAGTAATATATCCTTGAATCAACATTGCTTCCTTTGACCCGAGAACGATCATGTCTCCTGAAATTTGGATTTTTGTGACAATCAATTGTAATATTTACGAGGTTGTTTTGTATCTATTTGATTGAGAAAACACAATAACTTTATTGGTTAAAGTATCCGAGCTGAGCTGTTAGATCCAGTAATATTGCTGAAGAAGACTGGGTTTTTAGTGTTTTTAATAGATATTCTTCTGCATTTGAAGCTCCTTATAATTTTTGTCTACTAAAAATCTTGAATTAGGGAGGTCAACTGCCAAAGTTGTGTTGTAAAAATGTTCATTTTTGTGCTTTTTGATTGTTATAGTTTCCAAAGTTACAAGCCCATTTTTTCATCTTCTTTCAATTTACCGTTTATATAAATTAATGGGTGGTCTATGCTTCACAGAAGTTATCAGTTATGAGGAACAAGTTATCCCCATTTCTCACATGTGGTGATTATTGAGTGCAGGGCAGAATATCAGGAAGCTGGTGAAGGATGGTTTTATCATCAGGAAACCAACCAAAATTCATTCTCGTTCTCGTGCCCGCAGAATGAAGGAGGCTAAGAGAAAGGGTCGTCACTCTGGATATGGTAACACTTGCTATTAATTCTATTTTATTTTTTTCCTTCATACAATGATAGGCCAGTGCTCTTGGTGATACAATCCTTTTTTATCCAGAAAACATTATGTGACCTGAATCTGTAAATTTATTTTCTTGTACTTGTGTGATATCTGCATAGTAGAGTTGTTTTGATTGTTACAAATTGAACTCTTGCCCTAAATTACGAATGTGTGTTTGTGCTTATTGATGTTGTAAACTGTTTATATGTTGTTCAACCAATTCTGACTCTGGCTTATGATGTTGAATACATCATAATTATGTTAAATACTCTATTTATTTACTTATAGCTGTTAGGTTTAGTATTTGCTTACTTCTAGTGTTTGCATTTAGCCTAAACTACAAGTTGAATTCCGTATCTCAGTATACATGCTTAAGGTAATGATAAACTGATACATCTGTAAATAGGTAAGCGTAGGGGTACCAGAGAGGCTAGGCTGCCAACAAAGATCCTTTGGATGAGGAGAATGCGCGTGCTGAGGCGCTTGCTCCGTAAGTACCGTGAATCCAAGAAGATTGACAAGCATATGTACCATGATATGTACATGAAGGTGAAGGGTAATGTCTTCAAAAACAAGCGTGTTCTGATGGAGAGTATCCACAAGACAAAGGCCGAGAAAGCAAGAGAGAAGACCCTTTCTGATCAGTTTGAGGCCAAACGTGCTAAGAACAAGGCTAGCCGGGAGAGGAAGATGGCTCGCCGTGAAGAGCGATTGGCACAGGTAATATGAATTATATTGTATTTGCTATAAGTTCAATTCCCATGCTGGCAAATAATTGCCTTCTACAAATTAGCAATTGATCTTTTACTGCACTTCAAAATTGTTTCATCAATACCTATACTGCTATTATTGTTGTATGTAATTGACACAATGGATTAACATCTTTTGTAGCTGATCATATCTATAGATTGGTTTAATCTATATATTTTATTTGAGCTCAAATGTTTTTACTAACGACAGGGTCCTGGAGAGAAGGTGGCTGTGCCTGCTCCACAACCAGCTGAGTAAGAACTATTGTTTATTACCTCATATTTTGGCTATAACATTTTCCCATGCCATGATGGCCTGACAAGTTTTTTGTTTGTTGTAGGGGAGTATCTAAGAAATCAAAGAAGTAAGAAGTGCAAGACCTGGGCATCAAAAGTTGAAATGACAATGCTGTTTAATTATCTTGTAGTACTTGTAGCTGAAGTTGAACTTCATCTGTTTTATTTGAATTATGTTTTTGTTTATGAACCATGGAGTTCTGGAGCTAAGACTTTGTTATATATTTTCCACCTTAAAATTAGGATTATTATTAAGCCTTTTCCAGTATTCTTATGCAATGTTAATGTAGCAGATGTATTGATACCGGTTATGAGGTAAAGCATTTAGTATCGAGTATCGACTGGCTTGAACTGAAGGGAATCATGATCCTAATTGCCCTAGGGAAGCTGATTGAAATCTGTTGATTTTATTGGGGATCAATCCTATGCCAGTATCGGGTTTACAAATGAAGAAAATGTATGCACAAACCAATATTGTAAAAATTGCTAGGCGCTAGTCTGGCGAAGAGCATATTTTAGGAACTAATTGGGGATTAGTATTAATTGGAAAATAAATCGGATTAAAGAATTAATTAGAAATTATTGAAGATTAATCGGAGACTAGTCGGGAGATTAATCGTGAATTAATTGGACAAGTTAGGGATTTTCACAACATTGGCACAAAACTTGGTGTGAATACATTTTTTTTTTTAGTGATGACATGATTAAGTTTGAATTTAATGTGGTAACATAAATTTTTAACTTGCCACTTTAGCATTGTACGAGTTTGAATTTAGGGAAATAAAATACCCTCGACCTTTTTATTTATAAAATTACAAAAAAATTAATTGAGTTAACAACTAAAAAATATGATTTAACCCTTTTCTTCCTCCTACTTCTGCCAAGGAGTAGAAGATTGAAAATGGAGGTTGAAGTTGAAGACAATGACACCACGAAGGTGATGGAGTTCCACGGCCATAACCTTGGAAAAATCGTCTGCGATGCTCCAAACATGCTTTGAGAAAGTTCCAGGTCTGGTCAGATAACTTAAGACCTCCATCACTGATGTGGAGGACGAGACGGCTAACTCTTCACAGACAAATTTGCAACGCAAAGAAGGAAGGTTGAAGAAGGGATGATAACCAACTCAAGGGTTGCAGAGTGTGATTATAGATTTGTCCCACATTTAGAGTAGTTGTAATATACAAGAAAGAGTAGAACAAATTTTCATTGATGTGAGGATGAGTAACACTGGCTTTAGTACTGATTCTTGGATGGGTCATTAGTTTCTGAGATAACCTCTCAGACAAACCAAACCATACATGAACCAACGCACAGGAAAGAACATCTTTCATAAATGTTCATAAATAAGAGATAGGTTCGACTTCTCACACTAACATAAGTAACCATATAATAACTAGCTAGCCACCATGTAAGGTTGATATGAAAACCACCACATCCTTCTCTTCAAGGACAGTCTCGAGCTGCCCACTCAGTTCCCAATCACAATCATTTACCAGCACTAGAACACCAGGTCTCCTGCACACCACATGAATTGAATTCAGCTTTTCTCTTCCTCTTTTTTAAAGGATTATGATTTATGCTTCATGAAAAGGTGTTTATCATGAACTTAATGTGCTCCCAAACAACCAAATTCAACACCTAGGACTAGGACAACAATTATTTTGGACCAGGCAATACAAAATATTAAGTCCCCTCGTATGAGACAGTGCATGGCAGAAACTTCAAATTAAGGAGTCTTTAATACTTACACTGTATCTCCTTTCATGAACATTTCGGGCCTTTCCTTGATCAAATTGCTACGAACCCAAGCAAGTAAATCTTTCATCGTTAGCTGCATAATAGTATGAATGAAATCATTAGGATTATACATGATACTACAACAAAACTTCAACACTGTATTTTCCTTGCTATTGTTGACAAAAAAACTGACCTTCTGTGATTCCTTTAATCCATCAACTTTGACATTATGGATTTTCACTGAATCACATAGCAGCTCTAAACCACCACTGCAACCAAAAAAAAAACAATACCACAAAGACAAACAATTTATGGAAGGATAAAGGAACATAAATATTAAAATATTGAAATAATCTCATCAAGGAGGAAATTCCCTATATGCTCTCAAGTAATTCCTCCAAGCACTAAGTTCAATCAACTCTGTTGAAGCATATAATTGGGTGGCCTAATAAACCGATTGAGAAGAGCAATTATTAAGACTCACTGTGAGGTTTACTAAAAAAAAATTCACAAGTGGCGACGTATCTTATGATACTGAATTCTTTATGAAAAGTAGGTGTTAGAAATCAAAGACAAAACTACCGGGACGTGCATAGTTGGATGATTACTGCTAAAATCAGTTAAGAATGAAAACAATGGAAAAAGAATAATAGTTCACACGTCAAAACAACAAGCGCAGGCAAAAAAGTGTAAACTTGATTGATTTGCGTGGGCAATACATAAGAGATCATCCTGTTTCTGGAATAAGCAGATGAAAACAGCACAAATAAAAGAAAATGAAGTTTAATACAAATGAAACAAGAAATGACCATTTGCAGTTAGGTGGAGTCCAGAGCAAATAAAAAAATCTGGTGTTACCTGTCTTAACCAAGCAAACTAGTAATATGAGATCAACTAAAAGTATTGGAGGATAAAACGAACAGAGAATTACCCAAATTCTAGAGTTAGCTGCATGTTTGCTGAATCCAAAACCCTGGACAGAAAAAGTGAAAGAGGAGAGTTACGATTTATACCACTTGATATGATTTGAATAAATAAGCTATCAGAAGTAAGTTCTGAATCAATAAGTACTGTAGTGTAAATAAGGCTGTTAATAGACTTTATATTCCTGAAAGCACTGAAACACTAAACACAAGTATTAATGACGTATCTTGATGCTTGGTTGTCAAGCTGAAGAAGCATACAATGCTAAAGTTGCATTCCTTTAACTTTATTGTTTGCTTTTGCGCCATTTGGGTATGTGTGTATATGCACTCATACATTATGCTAAAATCTCATCTCCCTATCTCCAATTTTATTCCTTCTCACAGTTCTATATCAACTCTTAACTATCAACATTCCATTCCATCTTAATCTCAAACTATGTTTTCAGCAAGATTGAAACATTGACCCAAATGCAGAGATACTATTTGTGAAGTACACAAAACAGCATATTATAATCCAAGAATTCCAATAAAGACATGCAATTACTAAACCAACTACAAATTAAAATTTGAAACCTTCCAAATAGTCAAATGAGACACTTCCTTTGGGACATGGAGAGTAGTTATTTGACATAAAACCAAAACAGTGAATATATTTGTTACATCTTTCAGCTCTATAGCCGATTTCTCGCGGGATGTTGATGCAAAGGTTTATCATCAAACACATATCATAACCATTAAGGTCAGTAAATTTCTGAAACAAAACACTTTGAATTCACCCAACTGGTCAAGGCCTGTAATCAATAAATTATGAAAACTTTTCAGACCCTAATTTTGAGGTTAGGTTACATCTCTAGGCACCAATAGTATTTGCATGATCCAAACAATAATTACACTCTTGTACCCAACTCATCTAGTTTCTGGATTTTGAGTCACATACATAAAAATAAACCTAAAATTCATGGAGGTTAATAATTTGAAAGAAAAGAATCGAACTCGAATAATCTAAAAACTTACTCGTCGACTACAGGAGAAAGGGTCAGCGACGAGAGGAGAGTGACGCAGAGCAGAGCTCTTCTTCTATGGTGAAAATCTGAGCTCAGGTTTGGGGTTTTACATAGGTTAAGAAAGTGAATATAAATAATATATAGGGGTAATATTGGAAAGAAACAACAGTCAGTGATCACTGTATTGATAGGCAAAATCTCAACCGTTAAGTTACAAGTCAAACATATGTCAATGAAATAAACGGTGTGGATCAAAACCTTCATTTAGCACAGAAGAAAATCGCAGCACAGCATCAGAACCTCCCTAATATCTTGGTTTTGGTTTCTCTCTCGCGAGCACTGTGCTCACTCCCCTACCTCGATTCGAGGTTTACAGATAAAATCACCGAAAGGGTTTGATTGTGAAGGCGTGTTCTGATCCAGGTCGTCTTCAAAACCAGAAATTGGGAGGTTTCGGGGGGCTCAGCGAGTTAGGGTTTGTGTTCGTGGATAGGATGGAAGCTTATAAGCAATGGGTTCGGAGGAACAAAGACTATGTTCGTTCTTTAGATTCTATGGCTAATGTAAGAGCTCTCATCTTATGATGATCATTTGCTTTTCCCTTTTAATTTTGTCATTCATTTGCCTTTTTGGATTTAGTTGACTTTTGGGTCTACCTTATATTTTCTGTTTTCATGTATTGATGTGTTTTGAGTGGAGGTCTCTAATGGTTTCTTGCAGTTCATGATAAAATTTTATGATCTTCCTTAGTTTTAGTAAATGGAGTTATACATGAGTGACCAAGATATGTCCTCTTTGTACTCAAATCAACAGTTTGAACAAGATATTGTATGGTGATTTGTATGCTTAGTTGCTTATTTCCACTATCTGCACTTTGGGTACAGTCTAATGAATTATTGATGATCGGTTGACGATAAAATGTGCATGTATACTTGTGTTATTTTATCTTACACGGGAATTGAAATTTGTGTGTGCAGGGATTGACGTGGTTTCTTCCAGAACGGTTTACTGATTCAGAGATAGGACCAGAAGCAGGTTTTGTGAAACTTTGGTAACATTTGGCTACATCTTGTTGGTTTAGAATGGACTAGTTAGTTCGTTGTCTATATAATGTGATTTCTTTTTCCGATGTTGAGAAGATGAAAGGTTAGGAAGAAAGAATAAAACTTGAAATATAAGTCAGTTAACGAGCTATACGGGGCTCAGTTGAGCTGAATTTGTTTTTATGAGGATTCGCATAATAAAGCCAAGATTTAAATTTTGTTTCATTTACTTTCCTTGAGTCTCTTGGGTTAATGACATCAAAACCAGCTGCGGCCATCTTATCTGTGACAATACTTCTATTCCTTGAATTGAATTGGTCTTGCTTGCTTCAAAATCTGACTTTTGAATGATTCGGTAATATTTTGCAGTATCTACTATATTGGGAGTAATCACTTCCATCAATGAACATATAATCGAAACAACTCCTACTCGGTTGCATCCGGGCTTGGCAGAGCCTCATTCATTTCCTTATCCCCTGTGTATCTCTGCTATAAAGGAATTGGAAACTCTAGTTGAAGTTGCAGCAGAACATTATTATGGTAAAGATAAGAAATGGGATTTCCTTGCCGTTACAGAGGCTATCAAGTAAGAAGCTTTTTCATTTGGTGTATGCCACTCACTATTATCTTCCATTAGGCGTGTAGTATATTTTGGCAATTGTATGTGCGCTAAATTATTGATTATTGTTTGCAACAGGGTATTATTGAGGTTAGCCTTGTTCCGTAACAGTGGGTATAAGATGCTATTGCATGGTGGAGAAACACCAAACACTGAAAACTCTTCTGATGCATCGACTTCTCAGAACAGAAGTAGTAGTTCGGCTAACCCTGGACTGAATGATGGAAGGAATATTTATTCACAAGGAAAAGCGCTATCTGCATTGAGCAGGTTCGGAGAAAATGCTAGGATTGTTTCTGATCCAGCCTGGTTGCGCAGGGTTCAGCACCAGCATTTAATTATGGAGCCTCCAAGTAACTATACATATGTAGTTTAATCAATAGTCCATTTGCAATTTATTATAAAGTCAATTAACATTCACTATTATATTGTTACAGCTCCAGTCATTAAGAAGCCTACCCTTGCCACAATATTGTCTGAGAAGGGTCTTTATGGCGCTTTATTCATGATGGGGGAAGTTCTCTTTATCACAAGACCCCTTATATACGTTTTATTTATCAGAAAATATGGAATTCGATCATGGATTCCTTGGAGTATCTCACTGGCCGTGGATGGAATTGGAATGAGCGTTCTTTCACAACTCAGTAGAAATAAACGACAATTGGATCTCTCCACCCTTGAAAAAGACGAGGTCAGGGTTTTTCATATTCTTACCTTGTAGACATCTTGAACAAATCTCACTGTACTTAAGATTGAGCCTCGCAACCCTCAGCTTTGGTACCAAACATATTTCCATATTCACATTCAATATGTATGTCTAAATTGGTTTGGATCGTATGAAAATTGTTCAGGCTAGAAGACGGAAAATGTTATGGGCATTTTATCTCATGAGGGACCCGTTTTTTAGAAAATATACCAGGTACTTGATCATATTGATCAGCCAGTTCCTTCAATAAGTATTTCCCAAGTAGGTGGCAGAACAATAAACAGAGGTATGTTAAATTATTTCAGGGGAAGACTAGAAAGAACAGAAAAACTGTTGGAACCTGTTCCCATTTTTGGGTTTATAGCGGGTACGTTTGATAAATGATCTCTGCGTCTCAATCTATTTCCATTTATATCTCCGTGTGCATATATATGAACTGATTGTATGTGTGAATTTACAGAAAAAGTTGTTGAGCTTGTTATTGGAGCCCAGACGCGGTACACTTACATGTCGGGATCGTAAGCCTGAAGGTGCAGTAAGTTGAAGTTATGTTGTTTGGCAGTCAGTATTGAATTTCATCAGGCAGGATAAATTATTCATCTGTAAAATCTCAAAACCAACTGAATTATGTATAAGAGCAATGACAGATAAGTTTTAGTTGCAAGGAACAATCATTTAGTTTGATATCAAACTCAGAATTTTTAGCACTTATATTGTGTTTTAGCTTTAGAGTCTCATTTTTTTTTTGAAGTTCTTAGGTAGCTACCCTTGCAATGCCAAAGGCAACCCACCCAAGCTCAAGATCGGTGAAAAAGCAAATTGGCTCGAAGATACTTGAATAAATTACGTCATCAATGTATGTAGTAGCGCCTGTTACTGTATGGCTTGGACTGGATCCTCCAGATTCACACTACAGCTGCACTTTCAATGGGCTTTAATTTTGGGTCTGGGCCCAAACAAACTATCCATAATAAAAATAAAAAAAAGAAATATGTGGTGGGGACCAGAGGAGGGGCTGGCGATGAAGTAGAGAGAGTGGTGGGTGTCCACATGCCCTATGCCTAAGCGTGTTGGTGGTGGCCCACGGTCCCCACCACCACAAACAAAATGTGCTCTCTCTCTCTCTAGTCTAGATGGAGGGACCACCACTCACAAGTGCACTTCATCTTCTGGTCCCACCCCACTGCTTCTCGAAGAATCGATGCCCCACAATCATCCATGGGCATGTCCTACTTCATGGACGGTCAGGATTATGCCCCCATACCTCCCCTCTCCGTACACTAACATCACAATATTATATTAGATTAGATTTTGCTTTTTAGTGACGGCACGCCCAACCTCATAACGGCGTTAAGCCCCGTCATGACCGGCCACCTCTCGTTCAAAATCAGCATATTGCATTTATAGTCAAATTAATTAAGAGCTATGAATAATTTATTTTAGTTGGACTAAAACTGCATATTTTTCTACAGTAGTAGAACGTGTGGCTTACAAAAAAGTTGTTTTAGTTTGCAAAAAATGCGTGCAGTTGGGATTGCAAATAATACATTTTAAAAAATAACAATCCTCTCAATTTATTTAGTTAAGAGGATATTTTAGTTTGCATCACTATAATACATCTCTTTTATAATTTCCATTTGATTACTATGAAGTGAAGAACTTTGCATATCTAAACAATTTAAACCTTGAAAACACCTAAACGCCGTCCAAATTGTAACCAAACGAAAAGAATTATGTGTGCTTGTGTTACTTTGGTCCCTGTTGTTCATCACTTCATATTATACTATGTCTAACCATCAAATGATATCTCTCCCTCCATATGTTTGAATCATCATCAAGATTAATATATATTTCCTTATAGTTTGAGTGATTGGGTTAATTTAATTGTTAAATGATTTATTACATCATAATGTTGTTGAAATCTTTTCAGTACAACGTACATGATGTTGAACTAAATTTTATACTAAGACTTCAACTGTGTGGTAAAGTGACGATAATGAACATACCTAAAAATAAACACCATACCTTGATCAAATTATTCAGGGTAATGAAGAGGTGCTAGCTGGTTTAGAAAGGAAGTTACAATTTTATTTTTTATAAATAGGGAAGCGAAGAAATAAATGCACATAACTGGATAGAGTACGGCGTTACGGGAAGGTAGCTATCCCCACATGCAACTTGGTAAAAAGGAGAGAGATAAAGACATAAATAATTGATGCTGCGTTTTAATTCATAACCCAAATATCACCTACTTTTCACCCCATATACATATATAGCCTCATCTCACAACCTGGGCCCAAAGCTCTATCGATCATCAGGAACCGTTGGATTTGAAGGCTCAGCCTCAGCCTCAGCCTGGTGCTCCTATATATTTGACTTTCTTCTCCTCCTTCCATAAGTTGTTGATGTATCATTCTCAATAACACAAGCAATCGGTTTTGTGGGTATGGGTAAAGTTGAAGTTGAAATTGAAGAAGATGAGTGCGGCAGAGGAAGTAGCAAGGCTCTGTGTTTATCAACCTCTGGCTTGCCGAAAGAGGAACCGGACACCGAGGACAAGAGGCCGCTCAAGGTCGTGCCGGCGAAGAGGGCTTCGACCAAGGACCGGCACACGAAGGTGGAGGGCCGGGGCCGGAGGATCCGAATGCCCGCTGCCTGCGCCGCCCGCATCTTCCAGCTGACCCGGGAGCTCGGCCACAAGTCCGACGGCGAGACCATCCGGTGGCTCCTGGAGCACGCCGAGCCCGCCATCATCGCCGCCACCGGCACCGGCACCGTCCCCGCCATCGCCATGTCCGTCAACGGATCCCTCAAAATCCCCACCACCACCGCCAAGAACTACTTCACAACATAACATACAAAAAGGTAAAAGAAGAGAATCATTGGAAACCAGAAACAAGTTAATATATGCCAATCACACTAAGTATATTTACTAATTAGTTTTATGATTATTCTTTTGTAATCTATCCTATTTAATTTGCTAGAAGTTGATAAGAGCACATGTGACTGTGAATAAGAAATGTTGATCACAATACAATAATACTTTAAACAAAGAGCATTTGACCAATTTCACATGGTCGATTGATCCTCATCTAAATAAAACCTTTATATAACTTCTTGGCAAGAGAGTGAGGGACAAGTGGCTAACTATACCATGTAAGAAAAACAAAATTTGATGTTTTTAAAGTAATGAACTCTAAGATACCCTACAAACAAAGTAAACAAAGAGGAAATAGCACGTTATGGCTAAGTGGTGGAAAAGCCAAGTCTATGGAGCTCTGTTCCCTTTTGGTCACCCATTTTGGTAACAAGGCTTGTCTTTTAGAGTTGATAGAGTTGAATTTGTTTTCAAGTCCTGCTTAAAAAATGGCTCATTTTACGAAACCGGATCGGGATGCCCTGAGGCTTACTAAAAACCTATATACCTTGGAGGCCATGACTTTCCTAGATTTTCTGTTCCAAACTCTTTGCTTTCCCTATCCAATTTGGTTCTCTGAATGTTGCCTAAATTTGGGTTAACTTTTAATTAATAACAATCACAGTACTGTACACTCTGTGCTTATCCCCATGTTAGATAGAGACAATTTTTTATTTTACAATGAAACCTTTGACAGTAACCAAAGGTTGGAGAAATCTTTAATCTGTCTTCCATGCTGTTAGTCTCAACTGAGCAGCTGAAGGATCTAATTGTCCAAATAAAAGGTTACAATGTGTATGTGAAAAGTGAATTGCAGGGATTGCCCTATAGATCAAGGCCATATACTGTGCATGTCGCCTTATCCTATTGCACAACTTTATCGAATGTATATGACAACTGTGATAAGTAAATTCTGGTCTAGGTCAAGTGACATATTGTGTAGCCACAATTCCGGAAGCTTAAAACAAATTCATCTGAAAAATCTTTCCCTAAACCATGAAGCAAATATGTAGAGTAGAGGAATGTGATTCATATAACAAACACAGTAACTTCAAGAAACTAAATACCTGACAATTTTTAAAAAAGTGTTCAGCTGAAAGAAAGTTCCCCCTGAATCAGTCATCTATCAGTTATGGGGAAATGCCCGAAAATGCTAGTGTTGCTCTGTGTTCACTTCTGTTCTCCTAATGATCTGCCCTTTCAGAATTCATTTGGAAGAAAACATTAATTCCTCAGCACATCCGTCAAATTCATATTGTTTTATCCAGCAAAAGGAGAGCCTTGCAAGCAGGCATACAATTACAAAAGGAATACGTCAAATTACTTGTTCAATAACTGGTAACGGTAAGTTCCAAGCAGTGTCATGCAAATCCAGCAATATGATCATATCATAAGGTACTGAAGTGGAAGCATACTCAAAACAAAGGAACTAATAAGGCATGCATGTTGACATATATTCCCTCAGTCTTTGGCAGCAAGTGTACTTATTTTACATTTTAACTTGTAAATTTTCTAGGATTCAGTGCTTTGGTTTTTCTGTTCTCACAGAAGATAGAGCTGAAATGTAATCCTTATGATAGCATTAAAACAGAAGAGGCACACAAATTTACCAAAAAGATCACTCAAGCAGTCCCAAATAACCAAACGATACTTCATTTCATTACCGGTCATTAATAGTGTTTAAAAGTTAAAATATATAGATGCCAGGAGTAGTAATATCTACATAGTAAAATAACTCTTCTAGTTCATTCTCCATTGACACAATTCTTTCTTCTTCTTTGGTAAGAATTAGGGAATGAAAATTCAATGTCAAAAGACGTAATCAATCATGCATGAATATCATGTACCTCCTGTACAGTTCCCGACAGGAATATAGGCAGCTCACAGGAGAGAGCAGCCATTGCCTGAAACAGAATAAATGCTTACAAATCATTTCATGAAAGGCATAACAGAACAGAACATATAACAATTAGTAGCATTAACGAATTTTTATATCATAATCAATGCCTTTGATGAGACAAGAGGAAGATAAGCAATATAATCACTGCTATTTGGGCTGAATTGCCAATCTCTTCAAATATTTTCAGGTTGCCACAGCACACAAAGTTTGGCCGGAGGTTGCAGAGTCCCCTTATATACTTCTACATCTTTTGCATCGATAGTGGGTCTTCTGGGTCTTCTGAACTCAACGTTATAGCCCAAAGACAGCAAGCAAGCTATTTCTTTCGATGACCAACCGTCATAGCAATCAGAAGAAGGGGGTTTAAGGTTTCCTACATACAGCTGCAGCACGTGTAAGTGTAACTAAAAGTACTCATAGAAGCGGGACTTACTATTTACAAGCAACTTGCCTCAGGAAAAAAAAATGGTCAAAGATTACAATAGAAATCCAAGAATTGGATAATGCAGTAGAAACCTCGGATTCAGCTTTAATAACTTCAAATCCGCTAAAGGGTGCTGTCTGTTACCGTATATGGTTTGCGAAAATGAGATTTAATTCCAAAAAAGGTACCAACCACTTTCCAGATCAAAACTCCCCTAATATTCCATTCAACTTCTAGCAAACAAAGCGTGCGCAAAAACTTAAAAAAAAAAATCAAATGTCAAGTTATGTCTTGACATTGTTCAATTAACATGCTGAGCCAAGCTATGAATCACATTTTCAATACATATATGAGCTGTCATGTCAAGTTAACAAGTTCCATTCCTTTCTCTCTTCTCTTTCAGTTTCACATTAAGAATATGCGAGAAGGGGAAAACCCCTAAACACTGCTCAAATTGAAATGCATGCTCATACATTAGCCAAACATCAAACCCTAGATTCCCAAAAAATGGCTTCCTCGATTCAAAGCATTACCATAAATTTACTAATCAAATAGTTCGAATACTCAAAATCTACCTCACGAGAGCATCAAAATTCTTTGATTTCCTACAATCCACAGTGCACTCGTCGCCGGAGTCGCTAGAATTGGAACCTGATTCGTCTTCGTCTTCATGTAGCTCGCCGATGAGTGAGAGACTCACTGCGTTAATTGGGAGAGTTTCGAATTTTGAACCAATTTAATCTCAAAAATGGCGCTAATTGTAGGCGCATTTTAATGGGAATGTCTCGGGGTCTGTTTGGCTGCACGGATTATACTAATCCATACCCGAATAGTGTACTCCGGGTTGGATCACGTGGATTTTTTGTGGGTGACCAAACGGTGCCGTTTAGGATAAACCCTAACAATGGTGGTCTGGTTTCTCTTCTCTTCCCTTCTCTTCTTGTCAGGAAAATTTGTCATAGCAGAGGGAGGAGTCAGAGAAAACAGATATGAAGGTCTTCAACATCAATGGAAGCACTCTATCTCTTGTCCTCTTCATCGATGCCACTAATTCCAAGTAATTTCTTCTTCTCAATCAATCTCATTTTCTGTTTGGTTCTCGAGAAATTTTTTTTTTGTTGAAATTTTTGGTTATAAGGCATGTTTAATGTCCTGTAACATGAGACAGAGTGTTGCTACCAGTGGGCTATAGGTGAGTTTATCAGATAAGCAAAAAGATGTGTGCTTTGTGCTTTTTTCCTGCTACCCAAACTAATGATTATAGAGAATTGGGGGCATGATTGATTTGTTAGCATCTGTTAAGATTAACAGTGAGTTTTGAAATTAAGAAATTTTGGGTTATTTCAGCTTAACCATCATGGCCTTACAATTAAGGTTGCTTTGAAAAATTGTGGATGTTATATTTCATGGATCAAAAATCATATTTACATACCCTGATTGTGAATGAGTTTGATGGATCTCTATTGCTATAGCTTGAGAGGCTCGAGTTGGGTTTTGCTTGAAGGAGGAAATGGTGGCTGAAAAACATAAATTTAATAGGAATCACAAGGAAAGTCTTGAACTTTATAACATTCCGAATAGGCAAGTTTAGATGGAAATATAAAAATAAAAATGTAGTATTGACAAACCATCTGTTTGATCAAAGTTGGCGGTTTAGTATTTGGGGCTCATTTTGTAAAAGGTTGTTAATCAGGATAGCTTGGCAATGCTCATTTTAGTTGGCGTGAGTTCCATTTTCAGGTAGATGAAAGCCGGAAATAAGTTTAATACGGATAGCTAGAAAAAGCATGTGATTTTTTGAGTGGACAGGCGTTATAATATATGTGTTATGCAGGGAGCTTTTAGATCTTATGCAAGCTGGAACTCTGGAACCAGAAGTGGCTTTCTTTAATGCATCACTGGTATGGCTCTCTCCGATCATTGGTCCGATTTCAATTCTTGTACCTGTTCAATATTTTGTTTCTCTTGTTACACGCAGATCCCAGATGTTTTCCCCGTTCTAGCGGCTGCACACAAGACACTTATAGCCAAGTCCAGAGAGGTGTTGAAAACACGCACACTTCATTCTGAGCTCGTCTACAATTATTCAGGATCTAAGCATGTAATTCCCTTTTAAAACAAATTTATCACTTGATCAGTTTCTTCTGCTCTTTAATATAATAATTATTTGCCTCGGCTGGTAATAGATTTCAGAATCCTTGAAAAGATGCGGTATCTCTGAAAACACTAGCTACATACTCGCAGCCCGTTTCAATGCTTCCCCTGACGAGGTTAGGACAGATATTGTTTTGCATTAGTCTTTTGTTTTGCATCAGGAAACGAAATAATCAAATAACCACAGCTCCACTACTTTCTGGTAGATGAAAGCTATAGAGAAACTTGTCAATGGTAAAGAGGTTGACTTGGATGAACTGAAAGAAAGAGCAAATGAAGCACAAATTCTAAAGGTCTGCAAATGCAACTCTCAGTCATTGCTCTTTCTGTTTTTTTTTCTTGGCGCTACTTCTAGCTATGGGCCTATGGCTGATGAATGGTGTAATGTTCTTTTTCAGCTGTACAAAATACCTCCCCCCGAGCTCGGGATATCCACGATCGCAGATGCCATAACATGCCGGATCGCTGTCCGCGATGCCTTGTGAGGAGGAGAAAGATTTACGGATAGGTTCAGAATCTATATTATCTGATTGTTGGGGTTAAGGAAAAACATTCTACCTTTTGTGTTTTGATTGGAGAACTCATATATGTTATTTGTGTTGTGTGTTCAACTGTTAATAATGTCATTCTTAGAAAGGAGAATGAAGAATGAGATGGTTTCTTGCTAGGATTGCTTGTGCATGAAGGGGAATATCCAGTTAGACGTTAGTCGGGGGAGATAATTTTTTTAGAAATTAATCAGATTAAATAATTAATAGATAATTAATTGGAAATTAATGGGGAACTAAATGGACAAATTAAAATTAATAGATAGTTGTTTTATAGCACAACTAACCGGCACTGCACCAGATAGAGACAAGGAGACCTGAAAGAAAAACATCATTTACATCACCACCAGAGTCCTAGTCCGAATTATATAAACCAAACTTAACGGATCAAACAAGTTTTAATCAGTTTGTTCGTAAACTTGAGCTCAATAAAATTAAGTTTAAATTTGACTCGTTTGTAAAGTGGATATAACTTCTATTTATTTTAAATTTGACTTAAGTCGGAGAATAATTCTTTCCAATTTACCACCCTAATACCAGAGAAACAGTGAACACAAGAAAATAGAATTATTCGATTATTATTATTATAAAGCTCCTTAATCACATGCTTTACATTTCTTAATTAAAATAAATGATTTTGCTCGGTTGTCACATTTTATTTGACACGCGGCCTCAGAGCGAACCGACATCAGAACTTTACCTACCTGGGAAGCAAGAGCGACAGCGTTTTATGGACGCCAAGTCGCTGTATATATATTGAACCCTGCACCCGATCACAGACTAACATACCCGCCAATTTCTCGAATTTTGCTCCCAAAAAAAAAATCCAGATCGAATCAATCAGATCAGACCTAGAATTTCAATCCCCAAATCTCCTCCTCTTCAATTTCACCGCCATGGGAG
>JAYMTQ010000612.1:0-16792 GCA_036897385.1 Geranium incanum | reverse complement strand
AGGTGGCGCCGCCACCGCACCACCATGAGCCGGTTCCGCATCACCACGAGCCGGTGCCGGTGCCGTCGGAAGAGAAGGGTATAATAGACAAAATGAAGGACAAAGTGGCGCCGCCGCCGCACCACCATGAGCCGGTCCATGAGTCGGTGCCACACCATCAAGAGCCGGTGGTGCACCACCAAGAGCCGGTGCCTTCGGAAGAGAAGGGTATAATGGACAAAATCAAGGACAAGGTGGCGCCGCCACCGCACCACTATAAGCCGGTCCACGAGCCGATGGTGCACCACCACGATCCGGTGCCGTCGGGAGAGAATAAGGGTATGATGGACAAAATCAAGGACAAGGTGGCGTCGCCACCGCACCACCACGAGCCGGTCCCATCAGAGGAGAAGAAGGGTATAATGGACAAAATAAAAGACACGGTGGCGCCGCCACCGCACCACCACGAGCCGGTTGTACACCACCACGAGCCGGTGCCGCCGGAGGAGAGTAAGAATGTAATGGACAAAATCAAGGATAAGGTGGCGCCGCCGCCGCACCACCATGAGCCCGCGGTGCACCACCACGAGCCGGTGCCGTCGGAGGAGAAGAAGGGCATGATGGACATAATCAAGGACAAGGTGTCGCCGCCGCCGCACGTGGAGACGGAGCGCCACCACGAGGCGGAGCCGAAGAAGGGTATAATGGAGAAGATCAAGGACAAGGTGTCGCCGCGGCAGCACGCGGCGGTGGAGCAACACCACGAGGCGGAGGAGCCGAAGAAGGGTTTGATGGAGAAGATCAAGGACAAGCTTCCCGGCGGGCACAAGAAGCCGGAAGAGGAGGACCACGGCGGTGACGTGGAGCCGAAGAGGGGCATAATGGACAAAATCAAGGACAAGCTTCCCGGGCGCCACCCCAAGAGTGCCCAAGATGACAACATTAACGAGTGATGAAACGACCTGTCGTTTTGGTTGGACAAGTGTTAATGATTGTTGGTGTCGTCGTTTTTAATTTTTTTGCTTTTGTTTGTTGATTTGGGGTCGTTGAAGGTGGTAATAATGTTTGTGTTTGGTCTGTATTTTGAAATGTTCATTCTTATCTTATTTATAAATGAATGTTTCATGTCATTTATTATTGTATTGTTACTGTTCTGTAAATGTATTAGTCACTTCATCAAAATGGTACGTTATTACGATCTGTAATCCTGAATTATTTTTATTTCACACACACACATATATATATATATTCAATCTGAGGGCCATCCGGTTCTCCACCAACGTCTATTTTAATGAATGCAACAACATAGATTTATCACTATGTATAATTTAAAAGACATTTACAAGTTTAAAACTAATTTTCCCATGCTGGAGTGGGCCGAAATTATGTGTCTGTTTGTTCTCGCAGGAGTGGACCGGAATTTGGTATGGTACGGAGCCCTAATTTTCATATCTAAATTTTCTTAGAAAATTTATGGAGGAATGTCAGGCGGGACCAGAGGTCTTCGCCGGTGCCGAAGTGTCTTCAACAGACATCGGGTGATTTCAATGAAGATCGGTGGGAAAGACGTTGGGTAGGTAGATCGAGCCATAACCGGACCAGATGCCGGTACTAACCAAAATAGAAAAGGGAATCATAATCAGCTTAATCACATAAGAGTAAGATCATTACTTCATAAAATTTATCATGAAACGTAAAATGGTAATAATTAGTTTGGTTTAAACGATCGTTCAGGATATTTCAATCAAAACCTGCTTTGACAATTTTGAGTGGTCCCACACCTTCCCATGCCGACTTCCATGGACCCACAACTACACAAGCCACGATACGCTTACACGTGTCCCATAATCTACTGGCCACCAGCCATTACACCTTACCTATACAGCGTGTCCTCTCCCACCTCACCATGTATTACTTTTTTGTCCCTCACACCAAACATCGCTCACAAGAACCACACTCGCCTCACAAGCCCTACACCTGTCCCTCACGACCACGTGTACGGCCAGAGGCGCTCGTACACTCGACGCGCTGAAGAGCATCGGTGAAAGCAATCACACTCTCAGAAGCCAAACTCAAAAGGACCTCCCCGCTCCGCTGGACGAATCATATTCCTCCAAGCGTCGATCCCGCGTGGCTTGCAATCTATAAAACCCGCAAAGCTCTTCGACAAACACAACACACACTCTCTAAATCACAATTCCAACGGTCATCAAGTTAGCTAGAGTCTTAAGGCACAGTTCACCGACTCTTTTTTCTAGCCGTTAATTTTTCGAAAAATGGAGGGCGAGCACGTGGACAGGACCGAGGAGGTGGTGGCGGTGGAGACAGACCGCGGGCTGTTCGATCACTCCAAGGGGAAGAAGGACGAGGAGGAGAAGACGGAGCAGGAGAAGCTCTACGCGGCCGATCTCGAGAAGGTCACTCTCGCGGACGAGTTCGAGAAGGCCAACCTCGCCGAGGAGAAGGCGGAGGTGGAGGAGAACCACGACCGGGTCATGGAGGAGATCCGCGGGTCCGACCACACCTCTGTAAGTCATCCACGCTTTGTTGAGTGATATTTTAGTCACTCTATAGTATAAGTGTCTTGGACACTCATTATTATTTAGTAGTTGTAAATATATTAAATCATACGCTCTATTTAAAATATTTTAGTCACTTTATCATATATTTATATGATAAATAATATCAATTGTATTTTATATATTTAGAATTCGTACATATTTTTAGTAATTATCTTTTGTTCTAGAGTAAATTAATCATTTCAAAAGCATCTGCGGGTTGAATCTAAGGTGTGAATAATATTCTATGACCATGTTCACTTACTGAATATTAAAATTTGTATTGTATGACGAAAATGCCCTTACAAAACAACTCTATTTACTTCTTCTCAGTCGTGCGTCCACGGGGAAGAAGCCGGACCGGATGAGGCGGCTCCTCCGGTGGTCCACCACGAGCCGGTTCATGTGCCGGTCGTGCACCACGAGCCGGTGCCGTCTGAGGAGAAGAAGGGCATGATGGACAAAATCAAGGACAAGGTGTCGCCGGCGGAGGAGCCGAAGAAGGGTCTGATGGATAAGATCAAGGACAAGCTCCCCGGGCAGAAGAAGCCGGAGGAGGAGGAGGCGCCGCCTCCGCCGGAGGAGCACGGCGGTGACGTGGAGCCGAAGAAGGGTATAATGGACAAGATCAAGGACAAGCTCCACCCCAAGGGTCCCGAAGAAGTCAAGGAGAGATGTAACGTCGTGTCGTTTTCGTTGCGGGAGTGACGATTGGGGAGTGATGAAACGACGTGTCGTTTTGGTTGCGGAAGTGACGAGTGATGATTATTGGTGTCGTTTTTATTTTGTTTTATTTTATTTTTTGCCTTTTGTTTTGTTGGTTTTGGGGGTTTTAAGGTGGTTTATAGTGAGTTTCGAGGTTTTTGATTTTGATTTTTGTGTTTGTGTTTGGTATAGTGTTCATTCTTACTTTGTTATAAATAAATGTTTGGTGTCATTTATTAAGTATTGCTCCCGTTTTCTCGATTTGTTGGATTAATTTTTTACTAATGTTTTAATAGTTTTCGAAGGACTAGATTTTTTCCGACTATGGCCTCCCATTTTTTAAAAGAATGTTTTTCTCGCATATAGAGAATCTCGCAATGTACGTTTTATAATTATTGGGTATTAGTTGAACTGATAGAGTCGTTTTAAATTGATAGTCTTTTTTCGCATGTTAAGTTTTCTTTTGTATGAATCTCATTTTAGTTGCTATACTCTTATTTGACATGAACAATTTCATGTTGTTGACGATTGACGACGATTATTTCGTGATTGAAGTGATTGCCAAAATTTCACCTTTTGACTTATATGTTTCTTTGTGTGAATATTGTATAATTAATGGAATGTTCTCCATATTTTATTTTTTGATTTCATATGTATCAATATTTTATAAATGGGGACAAGTTAGTCAAAATGGGGACCTATGGGAGGGCACATGTCCTCAAATACATGTCCATTAAAAGCTACTTCTATTGGTTGCTTCATCGGTATTGTTCGAACATCAATGAAATGACCTGGCCCTTCTACTTTTGGTGCCCTCTCGTCTCTCTATAGTAAGTAAGTATATAGGAAATTGAAAAGAAAAAGAAAATAAATTATCTATAATTTTTATTGTGTCATTCTTAAATATAGAGCTAATTCGGGTGTAATTTTGACGTGGGCGAGTGAATAGTTCGTTGCAAATTCAACATCAAGCGATTCAGTCCTTCAGAAAGTATGCATCAAAATTCAGAAAGTTGATGGCGTCAATAGATCAGATGTGATACTCTAACACATGTCCCTTGTTTCGGGCTTATGGCTCGTAGATCCCGTATATTTCAACATGCATTTCAACCTAATATGCAATCGGTAAGATTCGAATCCATAATTTTTCATGAAAAATTATGTACTTCAAACTGCTGAGATGTCTCATATTTAATCGTCTTAAAATTTTATTTGCTAAATTAGGGTAGATAGATAATTAGAGGCAATTAGTGTGTGTTCAATACATATTTAATTTTTGAAAAATGCATGGAAGTAATCATCAATTTTGCTTAGAAAATCATGTAAACCCAGCTTGACCGACATTAAAAATATCCGAAAGTTTACTATTTTTTATTTGGTTTATTGGCAAAATATCAAATCATAGGTTGAGATATTTCTAGAAAAAGGGTGTGTGGGAACATAATTGCACATTATTGTCCTTGGCATGTCATGATAGAGTATAGACATAAAAAAGTCTTAGCAAATTTATTTGATTAAATTAAATAATAACATATCTTTTGATACTTATATTGTTTTACATTATTAAGATGCCACCACATGTACATTATCTAATTTGCTTACAAGAAGAGTTCGCTTGAATACTATATCATGTTATGATAATATATATACGGAGCAAATTGGCGTTTCTCAAAATGACCAACAAAAAACTTACTTTTTATATATTAAAATAAGATGACAAATCAAATATAAATTACGGTAAAATTTTAGTGTGCACTGGTAAAACGTGACGAACTTAGTAAAAAGTGAGGGTGAACTGGTAGTTAGTGATAGGCCGGTAGAGCCACGAAAATGATTGTGATAGAACTTCGTTGCCACGTGTCGCGCGCTGAGACAAATCTTGTTAAATCTTTAGCGATCCAACGATTGGTAGAAGTTCGAACATTTTACCAAATTTATATTGAAATGCATCCCATTAAAACAAATTTTAGAAATGCAATAGTCTGAACCAACTTACAAAAACAAAATGACCTAATCAATTATCGATAGTATCAAATAAATTATTTGTGTTTGGTAAATTTATGGAGGACAATGACCATAATGATCATTGTATTCAACTTCTTCAATTATATGATTCAACCATTTACTTTATGACCTTCAAATTGGAGTTCTAATGGGTTTTGTAGAAAAAGAGAAATAAATAGAGCATCTTTTTCAATGACCTTGCTTCGTTAATACGTGGCAATTTTATCTTTTTGAATTTCTTTATCTTTGTTATGGTTCTGTTTTAAGTTAATAAAAAAACAGACGTATCACAAGCTCATGGAGGCTTCATAGTTTTAAAGACATGAAACAAAAAAAATAAAATTATGCTTCATAAACAAGACGGTGAAAATTGTGTAGACAAACATTGTAAACAGTCTAACATTTAAATAATTAGATCCATAAAATTGTTTAAGAACGACCTGATGTCAAAAGGAAATAATGAGATATATAAGATCAGGAAGTATATTATAAATGTCACAAAATTAGTCTCTTAACAAATGTAACAAGTCTATAACGATCATAAATTTAAAAAATATTGATTAATGACGAATTAACATATAGATTTTTATCATAAATAAAAATGATTGAATAGTTAACTTGACATGGAACTAAATTGAAAGAGTAATATAAATTAGAATTCATATTTTTATACCTTCAAAACTTCAAAAACAGAAAGTGGTCATAAACATATCTTCAACTTTAATTAGTTGGCCTGGACTCATATGAAGAGGTGAAACCAACGAAAGAGAGTCACAACAAGAGAGTATTGGAACAAGGAATATATTATCCAAAATACGAAAATCTAAACTTCTAATATGTGTACAAGGTCAATGCATTTTCTACGAAAAATACATACCTCGATCACCGATTATTGATTTCAAGACGTCTCTCACGATTCGTACGAGAATTAAGCTAAGAAGTAGATGAAATAGATTAATTGGGAAAAATGTTTTTCATTTTAAATTTTCAATGGGCCTTTATGTTGTTTAGGTCGGTTGAACTAAAATTGATGCAATACACTATTTATAGGGTCAACTTTTGTGTGTGGTGGGTTTAAATCAACTATTTATTTGCCATAAACCATACAAGTTTGGCTTGGAAAACCATTATATTGGGTTTGAGTTGGAATCATTTATCAAGCAAGCTCAACCACGTGCTACTGAAATTTGACTTGAGCTCAACTATAATAAACGCAAAATTACATATTCAATGAATGGAAATGGAACAGATCGATAAAACTCATATAGTTTATACACGTCCAACCATAGGGATGTCCAACAAGAATTGAATCAAACCAAAATATTTTGGCCCGGTTAAAATTAAAACCGAATAATAATCATTTCGGTTTCAGTAAAGTTGAACGGATAGAAAATCGAAGTGAAAATAAAAAATTGGGCGCATGACGTACTTTAGATCATTCATTGGGTTTTAAACTCAACAACTTCTTCATAAAAATAAAAATTTGCCTCTTCCTTGAATAGACTAGATTCGAATCATTCTCAATAAGTTTCAAATGAGCTATCTCATTTTTGTCATCGAGCTCAAGTAGAGATCAAAGGTTTTGAACGACTAATACGACATAACAACCCAAAAAATAAAGAAGTATCGTCAATCTTTTCATACTCGTTACGAGTTCGTTAATTGGGTTTTTAAAGCATTAACCCAACAAAAAATAAATAAAAATTCAGTCAAAAGAGGCCATAAAGGAAAAAAATACATAAAATGGTTGAGTAAAACCAAACTGAGTCGAAAATTAACTGATTTAAAATTAAATTGAACATGAAATCAAATCATAAACAACGGTGTGGACACGGTTCGGCTAGAACCGATCCAAACCGAACCCCTCGGTTCTCAATATATGAGAACCAAACCAGAACCACTTTGCGAGTGGTTTCAAGTATGGCTCTAACCGGATCAATTTTGGTTCTACCAGTTGGAACCAATTATTTTTTCGGCCTTGAATTCACTCAATTTATGAGACGAATTATACAAAATTGTGCCCGATTTATAGTCAACAACTTCAAATTCCCAATTAGAAGATAAACTAACGAAAATCGAATGTTATAATTTAATTACCACAATCCAATTGAAATATAAAGGTTGCAAGCAAAATAAAGCGAAAGATAAATAAAACATTATCTTCGACAAAACGATTTGGTTCTAAACCGAGTACCTCTGGTTTTTATACTGTTCAAACGAAAACTGAACTGATTTAATCAATTTCCCCAAAATCAAAACCAAAATCGACATAACACCTACGATTCTCAATTCTTCAATTTCGACCCGGCTCAAATGTCGGTTCGGACTGATTCCGAATCTAAATTATCCACCCCTGCCCAACAGTTTGTGCATTGAAATACCAAGTTACACAAAAGCAAATGTTAATTACCATTAATTACCAGTTAACCAAACACAATTACTCCATCAAAACCACGTTTAAAAATGAAAAGCCGAACCGAAGCAGCGTTACAGAAACGGCGTCGTTTATAACGCCTCCGTCGATCTGTGGCCAAAACCAGTGACCGCAGAGAAAAGTCTAGATTATTCTGGAACCTCGTATATCCACAAACACAAGAACACAGCCTCCGCGTATCGGATCTGAACTCGGTCCTTCGAGATCAATCGGAGTTGGAATCGATTCACACTCACTCTCGCTCCTGCTCCTGCTCCGATCGTCTGGACTCTCCGATTTGAGGTACTCTTCTGCTGTTTTTTCTTGTTTCAGAGAAGGAGTGAGGTTTAGGGAGATTAGGGTTTGTTTTGTTCTTGGTTTCGAGCTTATTGAACTGAAGATGCATGTGGATCGTTTGGTGGGCTGTTGTTGGATCGCTGTTTGGTACTGGATGTGTTGCCCTAATATTTGGTTCGATTTTTGTTGGGTTTTACCGTTTGATTTTGATTTGAGGGGTTTGGTTCTGAGTACGAACGTGGATCGAATACAAAAACCTTAGACGGGTTTATGGATTTGTGTGAGCTGAGCATAGCCCCTTTTCAGATCAGTATACACTGTGTGTGATGCATTTTACTAGGAAAGTTTGTCTTTTTGTATGAGTTGAGCATAATCATATTATCCATTTTGAGAAACATAGTGTGGAGTGCATTTTGGAAGGAAAGTTTAGTCTTTTTGTTTGATTGATTGTTAGTTTGGGTATGGAGTGCATTGTGCATTTGTGGTCACCTCACATTGTGATGGGTTGATTTGTGAAATGTGGTTGGTTGGCATAGTAGGTGTAATCTTTTGGCGAGTAATGGGTACATGCCGTTTCATGTACTTAATTCTCCCGTGGCTAAACAAGAAACTTTTGCTTGAGGTAGAGAAGAGAAAAGGATTGGGTTTGTTTTGCAATTGGTTTCTAGATTATTGATATGATGCCGTGTGTGGATCATTTGGTGGATGGTTGTTTGATACTGGATGTGTTGCTCTATTATTTGGTGCGATTTTTGTTGGGTTTTACTGTTTGATTTTGATTTGAGGGTTTTGGTTCTGAATATGAATGTGGATTGAATGCAAAACCCTATACGGGCTTATCGGTTTGTGTAAGCTGTGCATAGCCCCTTTTCAGCTCAGTAGACACTGTGCAGGATGGATTTTACAAGGAAAGTTAGTCTTTTTGTTTGTTTCACTTGTGTAAGTTGAGCATAATTATATAATCCTTTTTCAGCTCGGTAAAACATAGTGTTGACTGCATTTTGGAAGGAAAGTTTGATTTTTGGGTATGGGTACATATGTGTTCTTCTCATATTGTGATAGGTTGATTTGTGAAATGTGGGTAGTTGGCATATTAGGTGTAATCTTTGGCGAGTAATGGGTACATGCCATTTCATGCACTTATTTTCCCCTGGCTAAAAAAGAAACTTTTGCTCAAGGTAGAGAAGAGAAAAAGATACGGGTGTACTATTTTCTGTGGTAGTCTCTGTATTTGTTCTTGTTGACATTCACATATTGATTGTATACATACCATAGTGTTTACTTTGGCACGGGATTGCTACATTTTCCCTTTTTCCTACTATGGGTCCACAACTTGAATGCTCACTTCTGTTCATTTTGTGTTGTTAATGTTTCATGCTCTCCACAAGTTGTCTTAAATTGAATGATTAGATATTCTTTGTTTTAGGTTTATTTGCTAGACAATTAGCATGGCAGATCAATACTCTAATGAAGGTTCAAGTTCAAGCAAGGTCCCTGGGGAAGGTTCTGATTCAACTGTTGAGCTCAATATCAAAACACTAGATTCACAGATATATACCTTTCAAGTGGAGAAAAATGTGAGTAATTTTTTTGTTGGTACCTGTCTGTGTTTTGTTCGTTACGTATCTCAAGTTGGAAAACCTGTTGGCAAAGTATGAAAGGTTTTGAGCCTTGCATATCTTCAGTGTACTTGTGTAAACAAGTTTCTCTTATAATAGTATATGTTTGATGTCTTATTAAAAATTCAGATGCGAGTTTCATCGTTCAAGGAGAAAATAGCTTCTAAAATTGGTGTCCCTGTTGGTCAGCAAAGGTTGATTTTCAGGGGAAAGGTCTTAAGAGATGAACATCCTCTTTCCGAGTATCGTATCCTTTTATTACTGAATGTGTTATGCTCTTCTTGTTCTGTTTGTAACCGATTCCGAGAAAAGAAAAACTTATTAATCTTACTTGAACTGCATAAATTTGATGTTCAGGACTCTTTTCTTTTTGTGGATGACTAATTTATCGTTCAAATAATGTGATTTGCCTTATACACCCGAACCCAACTTCTGTTACTTGAGGTTAAGCCCATGTTTCCTTAACGATACGAAGACGTGGAAAATGGACATACACTACATTTAGTTGAAAGGCAGCCAAGTCAGCCACAGCCCTCATCTGGAACAGGTTCTGGAGAGACAAATGAGGGTAATGGTAATCGAGGTATTAATCCTCAAGCTAAGTTTCTTATGCAGTGTATCAAGTATGTTTCAGTTGAAGTTCTGTCCCGCGGGATTAAATAGACAGTGTGTGCGTGTTTCAGGAAATGATGCTAGCACTGGTGCTCCTCGTGGTCGTGTTGGGCAAATTTCGCACAGTGTAGTTCTCGGAACCTTTAATGTTGGCGAACAAGGGGAAGGCATTGTTCCGGATCTCAGTCGGGTGTTACTTTTCTCCCTTTGTTTTGGTGAATTTTGTTACTCATTCCGGATGTGCGTTAACATTTCAAAGTACATTATACTTTATTGCTATACATGTAGGTTATTGGGGCAGTTTTGAACTCCATAGGAGTTGGTGGGCAAAATATACCTAATGCTGCTGGCTCCACTCAAGCTTCTACCACAGTGAGTGTTTGTATCTTATAATAGCTGCGTTTTACTTGTATGTATGTACTAGTTTTCTTGTGTCTGAACTTACATCCTTGCACTTGAGCTCGTGCTTAATCGCCAACTGTAGGACATCTTTTCCAAGTATAACTACTTTTACATCTATGGATTTACCTCCACTTGTTTCTTCATTTTCCCTTTTAGTTTGGGTTTTATTAGTTTTGCTATAGCTTGTTCTTTCCTTTATATATTTGATATTCAAGCATCTTATTTGATCTTTTTCTTGTATGATCGACTCTTGGTAATCCATATTTTTGTTTTTACAGCCAAATGCTCCTGGTGGAGGAAATGAAGCAAATGGAACACATGGCAGTGCTGGTGGTCAGAGCCAAGCGGGGAGCCAGTCACAATCTGGACAGGGATCTCCTCAAGTGTTCCAAGCTTTTTCTCAAGCTTTTCCAATTCCTCTAGCCCCAACCATGCCTTCAGTTAACTCAGTAATAGTCTAAGACTTCCTGTTTGTATTCCTGATGTTATAACATCATTTCTTTCATATTGATTTGTTTTTCTTTTCCAGCCAATTCCTGATTCTCTCAGCACTCTCTCCGAGTTTATGAATTCCATGGAGCAGTCCCTGTCACAGAATGGTAATAATTTTAAAAGCACGTTGCTTCTCAACATTTGCTTTGTATATAACTGGTCCTGTTTTATTACGCAGGGTACCAGCAGCATGCATCTTCAACAAATACTGGAGACCGACCAAGGGTGGAATTGCCTTCCAATGCACGGGGGATGGCTACACCGGAATCATTAGCCATTGTTCTGCGACAGGCTGAACGCCTTCTTAGTGGTCAAGCTATTACAGCATTATCTGTAAGCATTAATATCCAAAGTGTTAATATCTACACCACTTCCAGTTTTCCCCCTTATTTGTTTTGTTCTCCCCTCTTACCCATATTGCCATATTGAATCTTAATATTTGAATTGCACATTATAACCTGTTTGTGCGCCAGCACGTGTAATTCTGTTTGTTTGATATATGTCACATAACATAAAATGATCCATTCAATTGCACAACCATTTCATTGTAGAATTAACTGTATAAATTTTTTCGTACTTTACGAGTTACACAATGCGGAAGATATTTGTATTTGATGAACCGTGTGATCTGAGGCATTTCTCTATGCAACTAGTACACAATACTTCCTACTCAAAATTTGTTTTTTTTTTCTTTTTCAAATTCTAAGATTTGATCATAACTGAGAAACAGTTGCATCTGGGATTCACCTGTCCTTAGCTTTACCTCTACCACTTGCACTATGTATTCTGATTATGTCCTCTGTAATTTGTTGCGACTTTGTAGCATATTGCAGGACGCTTAGAGCAGGAAGGGGCTTCTGTGGATCCAACTACGAGAGGTCAAATTCAGACAGAATCTGTGCAAGTAGGACTTGCAATGCAACATTTTGGTGCTCTTCTTCTTGAGATTGGTCGTACAATTTTAACTCTGCGAATGGGGCAATCTTCTGTATGTCACAATCCTTTTCTATTGTCAACTTAAGCTTGCAAATATTATGTGTATATACAAGTGTATTTGTGTTTCATTGTTGCTATTTTGCAGGCGGAGTCGGTTGTGAATTCTGGGCCTGCAGTTTACATATCTCCATCGGGGCCAAATCCTATAATGGTTCAGGTATGTCATCATTAATTGCTTATCTATGGTTGACCTACTGAAGTATTGGGTATTCTGAAATATTTTGATCAGTGGAATAAAGGAAATGGTCTCACTCCTTAGTCCTTACATGAGATTAAATGTTGTATCTTAATTTGCTCCAACACATAGTAGAAATAGTCTTGAATGCAGGTAATTAAAGATGGAATGAAAAAGTTATTTGTGTGAAAATTAACCCACATATAACTTTATAAACCACCTTTTACATGGCTTGTATAGCACTAGTTACGTTTGAAGGGTAAAATGTGCATGATTAAGATTCATAATGAATTATTTACAGATCTAGTATGCACAGTAGTAATAGTGTAGTATCTTATGATGTTCATTTTATGCTTTAGCATGACTAAAAATTTAAAACTAAGCCGACACCTTATCTTTATCTTCACTGGTTGCATCTCTAGGGTTCCAAGAACGTTTGTGAGATACATAAATAAATATGACTATGGGCTTGGCCGTTTATGTTGACAGCCATAATGATTGACATTGTCCCATAATCTGGTTGGGTCTGGATCATAATATCATACTCGTTTTTGCAGCCTTTTCCTCTTCAAACTAGCTCCCTCTTTGGCGGCTCCGGTGCTCCTAATCATATGCCTTTTGGCCCAGTTGCTACTGGAAATCCCCAAAGGCACGTAAACATCCACATACACGCTGGTAGGGATAACTACATTCAGTTAGTTTGTTGCACGTTTGTCGTGCAACTCAGTTTAACCCCTTGCTTTGTCAGGCACGGCACTTGCACCTATTATATCTGCAGCTGGTGCTAGAACCAGCAATGGGGACGGGACGCAGACTGGCCGCGGTAACACTGCTGTTTCTGGTAGCCCGGGTAGCACTAGGGTGTTACCTGTAAGAAACGTCATTGCAACAGCAGTTCCAGTACGTCCTACCGCTCCTGTTGTTCCCAATGCAGCAGCAAGCCCTGACCCGCCATCATCCGATCCCGATTCAACATCTTCTCTTGTGGCAGAAATCAACTCGCGGCTTAGGGAAATGGTTAACAACATGCAAGGTGATAATCTGGCTCCTTCAGGTTGGTGTGCAATTATTTAATCAGATGTTGATTGGCGGTGGCGATAATTGTGTGCTACTGAGTGTTGCAAGATATGTGAACAGGTCAATCTCAGACAACTGTTCCGAACTCTTCTGGGGGTATACCTGAAGGTCAAACGGTATAATTTCTGCATGAATATGTTTTATAGTTTCTGTTGACTATTCTTTATAAAGAAAAATGCAAAAAGGTGCCCTATTATATGACACTTTTGCAATATGGTGCTGTGTTTGAATTTTTTTGCAAAACGTGTATATTTTTGTTATAAAAATGACGAAATTGCCCCTGAAATTAAGAATTAAGACTTGTAACAATTTAAAATAATAATTTTAACTTGCACACATTATGCAAAAATATGCAAACAGCACACCACTTTTTTGCCATTAACAAACAACATAGCACCCTTTTGCAAAAAAATGTCATATAATTAATAGGGCACCTTTTTTCAATTTTCCCTTCTTTATATCTTGTAAGTGTTGATTATTACCAATCAAAAGTCCAGCATGAATACAATTGAATTTGTGATAATCAGCCCGCAGGACGTTCGTCAAACTCAGAAGATGTAGCTGGAGCTACTGGTGGAGAAACTTCCTTGCCTGGAGCTTCTCTTAGTTCTGCTGGACAAACTACAACAAAGTCGGAAAATACTAGTGAAACTACTGCAAGTTCCAGCAAGAGCCGTGATATTGTTGAAGGGGACAAGCCTCTTCCTCTTGGATTAGGGCTAAGCTTGGAACGTAAGGTAAGCTGGTTCAGTTTTCAGTTCATTTACAGGGCACGACTAAACCAGTCTATCTCTGTGAAAATTTCTTTTCAAATTGTGCCTGGATATTATTCAAAGCTTTTCTGCATGCTGTGGCTTTTACTGCATTTATACAGCTTTCTGCCCGGAATTATCCATTCCTATGTGTTTGATCTATATATATATATGGACTGGCAAAACATGTTGTATACTATCTCATTTTTGCAGGAGGGTGCTGCTTTAATGATGGAATGTGCTGTGACCTTTGATTTTTTTTTTGTGTGCAAAATGTGTGTATTTGTACGGAAATGGCAAAGCTGCCCTTAAAAATTATCTGATAAGATCTTAGTTCTTAACATTAGGTGCAATTGCGTCATGTTTATACAAATATACACAATTTGCACAAAAAATCAAATTTCTCTGCATTTTTTGGATATTACGAAGTACACAGCAGTACAGCACCCTCTTGCAAGAGTGTGATAGTATACATCACCATTTGGCCATTTTTCGTATGTATATATATCATATATGGATGAGAACTGAACCAGTATCCATATAGCATGTATATGGCAAATATAAAATATCCATGTATTAGTTATGGCTTAAATAAATAGCAGTTGACTAGTGGCATGGAGAAGCCTGTTCTTCTTTCTTCCACCTTTTAACAGAATTGTTTACTAATTTTGTGTAGAAGCGAGGCAAGCAGGACAAGCCATCAGTCAAGGGCGGCGACGGTGGGACTGCGAGTACTTCTCTCGGCCAACCCGAGCAGTCTAGAATCAGTGCACAACAACAGGTCTTACAGTCTCTGGCATCGCGTAGCTCTGCTGTGAACAGAACAGAATCAAACAATCCACCTTCGGGACAAGTGCAGGTTACAGGGCGAGGTTCTGGTGGCCAACTCGACGCGGTCATGTCTGAAGTCCTGAACAGCCCCGCCTTGAACGGATTGTTGGGAGGGGTTTCGGAGCAGACTGGGGTCGGTTCTCCCGACGTCTTGAGGAACATGCTGCAGCAGTTCACACAGAATCCACAGATGATGAACACCGTCAGTCAGATCGCCCAACAGGTTGATACCCGAGATGTGGAGAGCATGTTGGGAGGGATGGGAGGAGGTGGAGGCGGGGGTGGCATTGATTTGTCAAGGATGATCCAGCAGATGATGCCCATTGTGTCTCGAGCTTTTGGTGGAGGAGCAGGAGCAGTCTCGCTCCCGTCGTTCCCAGCAGAACCTCAATCGCTGAACACTGAATCCGGGGATCAGAATATTCAGGTTTGTGACTACTCCCGTGAATTCTTATCTTCATTATTCTTATGTCAGTAATTCCTAATTTACCCTTATCCCCACTCATGCCACAACTAGAGGGACACACTAGGATTCGGACACTGGACCTCTTACTGAGCAGTGTTCGTCTATACCAGCCAAGCTACCCTAGCGGGTCGTATTTTTATTTTAAATTCCCAATATACCCTTATGCTCACACACACGCCCTAATTGGGGTGGGGGGGCACTAAGATTCTAACATCCGACCTCTTACCAAGCAGTGTTTGTGTGTCTGTACCTGCCAAGCTATACACTAGTGGGTCTTTATTCTCGTTATTTAAATGGAATATCGGATATGGGATCAATGTCTCACTCTGAACCAATGTTCTAAAAAACGCTGGGCGCTAGCCAAGCAGAGAGGAGGGCCTTCTGGGGATTAATCGGAAAATAAATTGGATTCAAGGATTGATTGGGAATTAATAGATGATTAACCGGGATCGGACAAGTCGGGGGTTTTTAGAACACTACTTTCGTTTTTGAACTCTTATATTATATTGTAACACATTTGTCGTGCACTATTCGAGTATGGAAGGAGTCTACTTTCTTTTCCTTGTTTTAATTAGTTTGTGATCTTTTTTAGATAAATCTCCAAGATATTGTCCAGACAATCGAAAACCAAAACCCACCTGAAGATATCTTCCGCGCACTAGTTGAGTATGCAGTTGAGTTGTCCGGCAACGAGATTGATGGTGAAGTTCTGCTTGATGAATTAAGCAGCAACGAGGGTCTTGCAAATGTAAGTACAGCCTCATTTTTCTAACCAGCAAATACCGGTATACATGTGACAATTTTTTCAAGCCTGTGACTTTAGTGGATTTACATGGCTCATGTTCACTCGCATATTTTCACCCGCGCTTTATGCAGGAATATATTCAGATGCTTTGCCGCAACATGGGTCATCATCGTCGTGGAGCCTCCGAGCAGGACTGATGTTTCGTCTCGATTGTGCCTTATATGTTCAAGTGTTATGGATTGGTTAGGATTGGGTATATTATTGAATTTGGGTTTTTTAAGGTGAATTAATTAGCTGATGATGATGTACAAATTAGGTTTTCGGGACAGTAAGTACTGCTGTTGCATGCTGAGAAAAATTGAAGTTGATTTGTTTTTATTTGGATTTTTTTATGGTCTGGCTTTTACTTGCTACAGTTCTATGTGTTTTATTATGTGAAGTGACAATTCTGGTTAATTCATTGCATGTATAATATATAATGTTTCTGTGATAAATCCATCACATATAAGTGGGATTATTTTTATGGTGAAAACTAACAATTAATTTTTGAAGAATTATCTCTTGCAACGAAAAATTCAACCCTTACAGTAGCGTTATAAACGAGCTGTTAGAGCATGATTTGTTAAATGTTTGCTTTAGCCTCGCTATGATCATGCTTGAGTCTCATTC
>JAYMTQ010000611.1:0-16804 GCA_036897385.1 Geranium incanum | reverse complement strand
GAGACATTTAATCACTGACAAATTATAATTAATTACTATTTTATTATATATTTATTGCCTTAATTACCGTTAATCATCATTTAATTGGAATTAGTATTTTCCCTTAAAATTAGCCTTAATATTCAAATGATGATACTAGTTTAAAGAATTCATTAATTATGGATCATCTTAATTACCATTCTACAGATCTTGTCTTAACTTGTGTGGGGCACCGCGTTTAACTAGTGTGGGGCCGTAGAATTATTGAAGAAGTATACTGAGTAGCAAAAAGAACGTGAATCACTAATCAAACTATGGATGAATGAATGTTAAGTGTTGAATTCAAGTTCAATCCAAAGCCCCATCGTTTATCAGTACTCTAGTTGTATTGCCTCAGAACATAGAGAAAGTGGTGGATATCGACTCCGAACAGTTGATTTTATCAAGTATCAACTTGAACTTCATTTAGCTCCCTTAACCTCTCGCTAAGAAAGGGAAAAATGAGTACCTAAAATCCTCTTCTAGAAAATGAGACAATGACCCTTCAACTTTGAAAAAATTAAATTGAATTTGATGATTGTTTCAGGGGTTATATTAGTTATCTGGTCACCTTTTCATGTTTTAAAAAAAATGCTTTTGTGAATGTAAAATAAAGTATTTTATACATTAATAATAGCTTACAATTATGCATATCAACACTACAAGAAACAATTTGTGCAAAACCTATAACATTATACACTGAACATAGTTCAGAGCGGATATCATGTTGCATACCATTAAAGTCAAACCAGACACTCTAGCAGCACTAACTGGAACACCAACAACATAACTACCTTTTTGAGATATTCCCACCATGTACACAAACACTGGGTTATAATTTTTTTTCTTTTGTAACATTCCTCAAGACTGATTTCTCCATTCAATACACAAAACTTGACCTTTAATTGAATGTGATAATATTCAAGTCTGGCCCTATAAGTCTATTTTAATTATTGGTCAATTCTCCAGCAAACGAAATTAATCAGAACAAAAATTAAAAAATTGGTGATTGAAAATGCAAAACCCGAGACTCACCGTCTGCATGTCAACATCTCCATCGCAATCGGAACCGTCACTTTCCTATACCAGGGACACAAAACCGTCATCACTGCTTCACATTAGCAACTCCACTCCAGTATGCAATGAATCACATTAGCAACTTCACGTCTCCTGGACTGTAAGTACACGAACAAAAACAACATTAACAAACCTCAAACAGCAAAACAACTTTCACATGGGATTTTCCAATCTCAACACATGCAGTGGTGCAAATAAATACATCAATAAGTTTATCAAATATTAAAAAAATGTACATAACAGTGAAAATAGCTCCACATAAAAAAACAAACAATGATATAAACAGGAAAATGAGACAATACCGCAAACACAATATGTAAGAATGAACTCTTTTCTCTGTGTTTTCATGCGATAAGAAATTGACTCTCTTTGAGTCTTTAAAGGCACAGACCACAGTATAAAGAATGAGAAAGGACATGACATGCTCCCAAACGTATGGGAGTCATAAAGGTTTGAGATATGCATTTTCGAAGCCATTCACAGATAAATTTCACATTTCACATCGACAATGCTTCATCTTCACAAGTCGAAATAAAATCTAGCAAAAGCACAACATCATCAAAACCTGCCAATACCTATAACGTATATATTTTAAATAGTAAGTGTTACCATGTCAGAGTCAATGTGATCAAGATCTTAAAGTGAAGTAGTTTTTTGTTTTTCTGGGTGGAAGCTGGCGGCAGGGCTTGCTTAAACAAATGTTGATATCCAACCAATAAACAACAGTGCTAAAAACCACGGCCACAACAATACAACAAACTTTATATTATAGATTGTGCTCAACATTAAAATAGTAACTTGTCATTCCCCGAAGTGATGTCAACTCCATCCAATCAAACCAATTTTTCATGAATCACAAAGAATTCAGCAACCAATCACTGACAAACCCAACCGACGGCTCATCAAACAACTATTCATTCACACGATCGGGCAAAGCAATGCATCACATTAGCAACTTCACATCTCCAGGATTGTATATCAACTCCATGTAATCAAACCAATTTTTCATGAACCACAAATAATTTAGCAACCAATCACTGCCAAACCCAACCGACGGCTCATCAAACAATTATTCATTCACACGATTGGGCAAAGCAATGCATCACATTTGCAACCGCACATCTCCTGGATTGTAAGTACATGAACAGAAACAACATTAACAAACCTCAAACCAGCAAAACAACTCTCACATGTGCAAATAAATACACCAATACGTTTATCAAATATTCAAAAAATGTACCCGATACTGAAATATTTCCCCAAAAAAAACTAGCAAAAGCACATCATCGAAACCTCCTAAAAACTATAACGTATATATTTTCAATAATTAAGTGTTGAATTGGATTGTAATTCAAACAGTAGATGCATAACTAAACCTTTTTTAACCCAAATTTGATGCCATAAACAAAACAATTCATAAAAATACAAGATGTAAGTGTAACCACGTTAAAATTGGTATGGTTGCAAAAAATAACCTCACAAAAAAATCATATACCAGAGAAAGGCTTATATCTGAATGAAACCAACAAAGCATCCAACCTAGATGCCTCCAATAAATTTCAACCAACAATCAGCAAAAACAAAAATTAAAGTCAGCAAATTTAAAAAAATAGCAGATGATGAACACAATCAGAGAAGGTCCAGGAAAACAACTCAGATAACCCGACCTTGTTCACTCACACGATCGAGCAAAACAATGCAGCACATTAGCAACTCAAGATCTCCTGGATTGTAAGTACATGAACAGAAACAACACTAACAAGCCTCAAACCAGCAATACAACTTTCACATAGTATTTTCCAAGCTTAACGAATAAAAGGTCCTATAGTTGACAAATCTTCTTTATATAGTAATTCGACCTATTGCTCCGCACCCCCCCAAAAGTTTGATATAAAAAAGAAGAAACAAAAGGATTGAACTACTTACTCATTATTCAGATGTGAATTATAAAACACCAAAAGCTGTGGTATCTTATGGACCCTAACATAGGTCATATCACTCATGACATAAAATTGAAAGATCCAAATCTTTTCCAAGCGCAACGAATATTTCATTCTGCCAAGAAGGATCCCCTTGCTCAGTCCAATCATTTTCGAGTGCAAGTCAAACCCCTTCCAATATCCAAGGATTATTAACCCGAGGGAAATTTTTAACGGGGAAGCCGGCGGGTCCCATATAACACGTTGCTTTGGAACTCGGAAGTGCCATGTTTACAAAAGGTCTATTAAATGTATGTGTTCTTAATTTAACAAAACTGTAAACAACCTCTCTTTTTTTTAGTTCATATCTTTTTTTCTTCGTGTGCTGGAATATCTTCTAGGGGTAATTCCATGTCAGTACCCTAACTTTGCCTCATTTCGAATTCAGTACCCCAAGTTTGAAACTATTTTGTCGATACCCCAACAACTTTTAAGTTACAATTAAGGTAACCACCGTTAAATATAACAGAATTGGTGTGAAAAAAGTCCAAAATACCCTCACAGTATAATTTGTGGGTAATTATTTGATAAATATGAAATTACCATTATACCCTCCATTAAATAACAAAGCGTACAATTATTTAAAGGGCATATCAGTCTCTTTAAGTTCATATCTTTTTAGTTCATATATTTTTTTCTTCATGTGCTGGAATATCTTCTATTATATTAGAACACAAATTGTGTTAATATTTTCCAGTCTTATTCCCATACCTTGTTGGCAGCATAATACAAGACTGCAACTAATTCTTTGGGATGAAATCATTAAATGTTTAAAAGGCTTAATGCAAAGCAAGATACAGCAAAACATAAGCTTCAAACTTTGCATGGCAGCTTGCTAGAATATGTATTCAATGTAATATATCTTTCAGATGAAGGCTCAAATTTCACACAGGGGTCTACAGTTGACCAGTTGCATGCCAGGATCTTTGATGCGAAAGTGTAAATGTTAGAGAAATATAAGCGACTTGAGGCCTCAATTTGAGAACCAAACCAGTCATTGTTAACTTTCTGAATCAGCAAGGAACTCAATTATCTCTTATAGTCTTTCACGTGAAAAAAAAAACAGAAAATGAGCAGTAAATAAGGCATATTCTAATCAAATGAAGAACTCCTGAAGGTCCAAATAACAAAAACATAAAGAAAAGATCATATGAAATAATATGCATGCAACAAGACTGCTCAACATACCAATTCGCAGCCATCGTGCAGCCCAACTCCTGCTTGGATCCATCACCGTAATTATCCTGTGTAGTAATGAGAAAAACAAAGCATTGAATTTCAAAAAACCAAGGTAGTCGAACACAATACGACATTTTACTCACATGTTGAACCACAAAATCCTTGTTTCCTTCTACCTAATCTTAAATTTTTAAGGTCTCAAAACTCACCAATCTCATCAAAACAACCACGCATCGACAGCCAAGTCCCCAAAGTTGTGTTCATTACATTACATATCAAGAGATGTAGCAATCTATGGTTCAAAGTTCAACAGAAAATATAAAATAGGTATTCCCAAAACAAGAGGTTATGCACATAATAGAACATACCCATTGAAATTAGGGGTAGTGGACTCAGCAACAAGTTCTTGATCTCCATCCATCTGTAAGAAGGGGCAATTCTCACAGCCTGATTCCCTAAACTGCAATAGCACCAAACGAAAGACCCATATTTACGACAAATCATGATACACTCAAGATAACCATAAACCCTAATTCAAGCCAGCACAAACCCTAGAAAATTGAGAAGGAGGAGAGAGAGAGAGAGAACCTGATCGTAGGTCTTGACGAGGCGGCAGCGAAGGCAAGCCCTGAGCTCGTGACCAAAGCTGGTCGGAATTTGCGCCGGAGCTGTTCCCATGGTTCTGTACCTGATACAAACCACAACCTATTAGAGAGGTCGATCAAATTTCTGGTTCATGCGCCAAATGGGTTCTCTCCGAACTGGGTTTTTTTACTCAATGTGTGTGTTGTTTCTCTCTCTGATTAGGTTTCAGAACATAATTGCATTGTCAATGGCGGCAGGAACATCAAAGCTCCTTATTTTACCGTTTTTTTGTGAAAATTGAAGGCGAAGAAGCCAAACCCAAGAAGAAAAAGACAAAACTTACGGGTTGTTTCTGGAAGACGAACACTGAAGAAGAGGAGGAAGCAAGAACCAGCGCGATGTTGCCCAGATTTGTGCTCTGACTCTGGTTTCTGCGTCTTGTGCGTGAGAAAAGGGTGTGATCGTCATTTCACGTAACACCCTAAGTGACGACAGGTCGTTTCTTTGCTTCCGTTTTCATGAAACGACGATGCTCGAAGATAAGGGTGTAATCGTCATTTCATGCTAACGTGGACAAGATCCAGCCGTCTATTTTGTATACGTGGAATAAGTAATCCGATAGGTCGTTTCTTTGTTTCCTTTTTAATGAAACGACGATGCTTGAGGAGAAGGGTGTAATCGTCATTTCGCCCGACGCCCTACAAGTTATTGCTTACGTGGAAACGATCCAGCCGTCTATTTTGTATACGTGGAATGTGTGATCCGACAGGTCGTTTTTTTGTTTCATTTGACGATGCTTGTTGAGAAGGGTATACTCGTCATTTCGTGCGACACCCTATAAGTTTATGCTTACGTGGACAAGATTCAGCCGTTTATTCTGTACACGTGGAGTAAGTAATACGACAGGTCGTTTCTTAGTTTCCTCTTGCGAAGCAACAACACCAGAACCAGTGTGGAGCAAAATTGGCGAAGGAATGAGACGAACATGAAATTCAACACTGTGCAGAGAAGTTGAATAATAGATAATTAGATCGATGACAGCGAAGAGTGGTTCATTTTCAATTCCTTGACTCAGTTTCTCATTTTTTATATATTATACGTACAAATCAGTAGTTGGGTTCGGATAAGCGTACCCACTTGATGATTGTATTTTACTAATTGAAGAAAAAAAAGTCTTCCCCAATTTTTTTTATTTCCATCGCAAAAAGATTGAATTTTGAGGAGTTTTAGATCTCTCGATGCCGAGCCCACTTGAAACCCGGTCGTGAAAATCTCAAGCCGGTTCGGGGATGGGCGATTTCTGGGTTCTGGTGTGGGCGGTGGCTGTGGCGGCGGCGATGGGCGTCGCCGGTGGCCGGAGCTTGGAGGCGCCGTACAGGGTACACACGCTGTTCTCGGTGGAGTGCCAGAACTACTTCGATTGGCAGACGGTGGGCCTGATGCACAGCTTCAGGAAGGCCCGACAACCCGGGCCCATAACCCGGCTCCTGAGCTGCACGGAGGAGGAGAAGAGGAGCTATAGGGGGATGGACTTGGCGCCTACCATGGAGGTCCCTTCGATGAGCAGGCACCCCAGAACAGGAGACTGGTGATTGTTTTTTTGTTTTTGTTTTTTCAGTTTTTGTGTTGGGTTTGGCTGTTTTGTTGGTGGGTTTGTGTCAAAATTGGGGGTTGTGGTGTTTTGAAGCTGAATGTTGCTGATGGGTTTTGAGTCTTGTTGTTGGTTGATTTTGAGGTGTGATGGTATTGCAAGTATTGGGTTTGGTTGAAAGCATGTGAAGAGTCTGGTTGGTGTCCACCACTGTGATGCATTTCATGAGTAAAATGTGAATGCTAATTTGCTTGGTCAGGCTTTTGGAGCTTTTGTAGTGTGTTTTAGGGGAATTGGGCATAACCTGGCTGGATGCATTATTCCATCATTTTTGGCATCACCTGGCTAGATGCACTATTCTCTTTGTGTTGGGTTTAGCTGTTTTGTTGTTGGGTTGATGTCAAAATTGGGGATTGGGCTGATGATTGTGGTGTTTTGAAGCTGAAGCTTGCTGATAAGTTATGAATCAGATCATGTTGTTTTTAATTGATTTTGAAGTGGGTTGATGTGTAAATATTGGGTTGAGTTAGATTGTGTTGTCACTTTTGTTTGATTTTGAAGTGGGTTGATGTGTAAATATTGGGTTTTGAGTTAGATAGTGTTGTCACTTATGGTTGATTTTGAAGTGGGTTGGTTGATATGCAAAATTGGGTTTTGAGTTAGATTGTGTTGCCACTTTTGGTTGATTTTGAAGTGAGTTGATGTGCAAATATTGGGGATTTGAGTTAGATTGTGTTGTCACTTTTGGTTGATTTTGAAGTGGGTTGCTATGAATTATTGGGTTCAATTGAAGGATGGGAAGAGTCTGGCTAAGCTTATATTTTGTTTGATCTCCGCTTGATATCATCAACCAGCCTGATACACTTCACGAGTACAATGTGAAGGCTAATTTGCTCGGTCCATCTTTTGGAGCTTTTGTAGTGTATTTTAGGCGAATTGGGTGTAACCTGGCTAGATGCACTATTCCATCATTTTGCCACTTGTGGCTGCGACTTAGTGGTGTCATTTCCACCTAAGGTGTTTCGTGTTGGATATTAACGACTGAGTTCTGGTTTGCAGGTACCCTGCTATTAACAAGCCTGCTGGAATAGTCCATTGGCTTGAACATAGTAAAGAAGCAGAAAATGTTGATTGGGTTGTGATTTTGGATGCTGACATGATCATCCGAGGACCAATTGTTCCGTGGGAGCTTGGTGCCGAGAAAGGCAAGCCTGTTGCAGCATATTATGGGTAATTGCATTCATTGTATCGATTCATTCTGCAGTAAAGCCGCATGTCTCGCTAAACTTTGTAAGAAATTAATTGTTGGAGAGACTTGATTGGTTTAATGAAAATGCATCTACCTTAATAGGAGCTTACCAAACAAGAGGCTTTTGCACTAACATTTTGGAGATTGATTAATTAGTTGGGATATACTATAATACAGTGTATCGCCTGTGTAAAGTTGAATAAATATGTGCATTACTCTTTACCGTTTCTCATTTGTACCTTCTAGCCAGTATAGATATCGATATTCATTTTAGAATGAATTGCTATTTCAGGTACTTGATTGGATGTGATAACATTCTAGCTAAAATACACACAACACACCCTGAACTATGTGACAAAGTCGGGGGGCTTTTAGCCATGCATATAGATGATCTACGAGCATTGGCTCCCATGTGGCTTTCTAAAACAGAAGAAGTGCGTGAAGATAAAGCTCACTGGGCATCCAACATAACCGGTGACATTTATGCACAAGGCTGGATTAGTGAGATGTATGGATATTCGTTTGGCGCAGCAGAGGTTCTCTAATATATTATTTTCTGTCCCTCGAAACAATTTGTTTTCCACTTTGAGTTGCACCTAATATTTCTTTTATTATTATCATTAATGTAATGTTACTTGTTTTCCCAGGTTGGACTTCAGCACAAAATTAATGATAATTTAATGATCTACCCTGGCTATATTCCACGAGAAGGCGTCGAGCCTATTCTTCTTCACTATGGCTTGCGCTTCACTGTTGGGAACTGGTCTTTCACTAAGTTAGATCACCATGAAGATGATATTGTTTATGATTGTGGCCGGCTTTTTCCCGAGCCTCCTTACCCAAGGGAGGTATGTGAACCGAAAAAGAGTTTTTTATTGGACAAGATTATATTTTAGTAATATTTACATGTTTCACCTCCGCTCATTGTGTTACATCTGTTGTGTGCTCCCTTATTCTGCTTAAAATGGATCTGAGGGACTTTTGGAAGGTAAAAACTCAAGATGATTTATTATTACAGGTAAAGTTGATGGAGGCTGATCCCAATGCAAGACGGGGTTTATTTCTTAGCATAGAGTGCATTAACACTTTGAACGAGGGTCTGTTATTGCAACATGCAGCAAATGGATGCGCAAAGCCTAAGTTCTCAAAGTACTTGAGCTTTTTGAAGAGCAAAACATTTGCTGAACTAACTCGGCCTAAATTGTTAACTGCTAAAGGCGTAAAGAAAGAAGAGGCTGCGTTGGAGGAGCAGGAAGCCCCTGATAAATCCGACGGGCCACATCCCAAAATTCACACCATTTTTTCCACAGAATGTATTCCTTACTTCGATTGGCAGACTGTTGGGCTTGTTCATAGTTTTCACCTGAGTGGCCAGCCTGGAAATATAACAAGGCTCCTCAGCTGTACCGATGAAGAGTTGGAGCGATACACGGGCCGTGACTTGGCTCCAACCCATTACGTCCCTTCCATGAGCCGACATCCATTAACCGGTGATTGGTAATTTACTTCTTTTTTTTCATACGTATGTTTTCTTTTGCTTCTGATGTTTCAGCACTTTCGGACTTATTCATCACCCATTCTCTGTTATGGTTTGAGTTTATTCCGTTAATTACTTGACCTCTTCATGTCTGTCACTTGCTTGTATATGATAAAACCTCGATCATATTTGTGCAGCTGAAGTTTATATGAGAAAAAATAGAGCTTAATTAAATAGCTGACTAACTATATGCCATCTCCAATCCAAAGAATGAGTTGAAGGGAAAATTGCAAAAAGGAGCCCAATGGTGCTGTGTTGTTTGTTTTATTTGCATTTTGTTTGCAAAATGTGTATGTTTTTATAAAAATGACAAAATTGTCCCTGAAAATAAAATTTCTTTTAAAAATATATATTTTAAAAGTTTTTCTGTTTTTAACTTTTACCTTTCAACTAAAAATTTTGTTAGCAGAATTTGTAATTATACTATTTTAAGTTAAAATTATGTTATAATAGTCTTAATTTTAATTTCAGGAACAATTTCGTCATTTTATAAAATATACACATTTTGCAGAAAAATGCAAACAACACGGCACCTTGTTGCAAAAGTGTCACATAATAGAGCACCTTTTTGCAACTTTCTCTAAGTTAAAAGATGACTGAATCTGTAAAAATCAATGTCATGAGTTATCTGGCAATGTAGGCTGAAAGCTTACTTTTGTTTCCAACGTTTCAGGTACCCAGCAATTAACAAGCCAGCTGCAGTCTTGCATTGGCTTAATCATGCAGACATTGATGCAGAAATAGAATACATAGTAATTCTCGATGCTGATATGATCATGAGAGGCCCCATTACACCCTGGGAGTTCAAAGCAGCACGTGGCCGCCCAGTTTCAACGCCCTACGAGTAAGATCTGTCTCTACACTATTTATGCATCTGCACACGAGTTTAATTTAGACGATATATCTAAATCTCACATTGTCTGTTGTCAGCTATCTGATTGGATGTAACAATGAGCTTGCGAAACTCCATACCCGCCATCCCGAAGCATGCGATAAGGTCGGGGGTGTAATCATCATGCATATAGATGATCTCCGGAAATTCGCTCTACTGTGGCTGCACAAAACTGAGGAGGTCCGGGCTGATAAAGCTCATTATGCTACGAATATCACTGGAGATATATATTCGTCTGGCTGGATAAGCGAGATGTATGGTTACTCATTTGGCGCGGCTGAGGTACATTATTTTACGACCACACTCTAATATATGTATGGAATCATCTTACTCATATAAGTTCACGAAAACATGAAGAAGAAAAAAAACCTTCACATGTTTAAAGAATATTGCATATATAGTTACCATTTGTATTAAATTCCTAATAAGTTCCGAATAAGGATTAAAATCTGGAAAGTGGAATCTGGGTGATACTGAATAATCTGCTGAGCATTTTGTTGCCTTATATTTTAAATGCAGTTGAAATTACGGCACATTATAAACAGGGAGATATTGATATACCCGGGATATGTTCCCGAACCCGGTGTCAAGTACAGAGTCTTCCACTACGGATTGGAATTTCGTGTTGGGAATTGGAGCTTCGACAAGGCAAATTGGAGGGACACTGACATTGTCAACAAATGCTGGTCTAAGTTTCCAGACCCGCCAGACCCTTCCACGCTCGACAGGACAGACGAGAACACGCTGCAGCGCGACCTGCTCAGCATAGAATGCGGGAAAATGCTCAACGAAGGCCTGCGCCTGCACCACGAGAAAAACTGCCCCGATCCAAAACAGGAGGCCACAACTTCAAGAAAAATCGGAAGGGTTGCCGAAGAAGAACAAGTGGTAAGAAACAAGAACGTGTCGAATGAGTTAAAGGAATCGTCTTTATCTACTTCAGCAGACGGAACGTTGAGTGCTTTCAGGTTCTGGGTTGTTGCTGCGTGGGCGCTTTCTGGGTTTTGTTTCTTGGCAGTCATCATGATGTTGGTGTTTTCGGGTCGTAAGGGGAAGCGAACGAAAGGTAAGATTCTCAGAATCAAGAGAAGATCTTATCCTGGCTCGACGGATTCGAATTGGCATCAATAAGAGGATGCATTGTTCAAGAAACTTGGAGGCTCGGAAAATTCTTTGGCAAAACCGAACATTTACACAGTGAAATGTTCATGTGCAGCAAGGTAGTGGATTCCAAAGTTGTCTGTTTGGTTGTGTTCCCAGTATGGTTTTGGTTACAAGCTTCTGCATAGAGATCAGTTTAAAGTTCACACGCACAGCACATGAGATTAATGAATTAGTTTTAGCTTTGTCAGCTTCCACATGCAACATCAAAAGAAGAACCTATACCTGACCCGAGTATGTGTTGTAATTTTGTAATGAAATCGATATTTGAGGCTATTCTCTCTCTATCTGCAGTATTGAGAAGACCGCCAAAACTGTTTTTATTTGGAATTGGACCCATTTTGTGGTTTTCAATTATTTTGAAAATCAAGCCATGTATATAGGGCTGCCACTAACTCACTCTCTAATTTTTATCCTGACTCGAACCTTGATGGCAGTTAAAGAAGGAGTGTCCTGGACCACTACGCTAGGACTGGAGTTGTTCATTGAGTCGGGTCATCACTATATTAGGACTAGGGATGTTCATCGAGTCGGGTCGGATGGACCCGACCGGTTTTGGAGCAAATGAAAACTACAATTTCAGCCCAATAACATAACAAATAAAACTAATTTTGTTTAACATTGAGAAGCCCATAGACTGCCCATAAACATGAATAACAACCACAAACATACAAAAACAGCCACTGATAAACTGCTCAAAGTTTTTCATAATTCTTGCTCAAACAAACATGATAAAACGTCCCAATACTTGCTATGCAAGCTAAAGCGACAAGTCATGAGCATACAAAAATGAACGAAGTGTTCATCACCATTCACTGATACTACCAAAATCAGGTGATCAAAAGTGAACAACAAGTTCAAACATCACCATGAACCTTGTGTTATCGAATTCAAAATAAAAACAAGAAATCACAATTAAACAATGAACACCATCCAAGAGGGAGCCTCATTCCGTAGCTTGTGCAGCATAACCAATTGAATCTGTCAATGAGTAAAAACAATTAAGCTTGTCCATAATTGATAAAATTATAAAAAAGAACTTGTACAAATCGTATTTAAAATTTATTACCTTGCTCGACTTCTTCAATCTCTTTCAATATTTCCTCGGAGCCACTGACCTCTGCAGTACCTCGAATCCAACTCTGAGTACACACCAATGCCTCGACTGTAAGCGGTAGTAAGGCACTTCGGAAGTCATTGAGAATTCTACCACCCGTTGAGAAAGCTGACTCGGATGACACATATGTGATAGGTATTCCCAAAATATTCTTGGCTAGGGTAGTGAGTATCGAAAATCTTGAGGAATTGCACTTCCACCGTACCCAAGACTACTCATAAACTCATTTTAAGTTATTGATCTTTAGAAATTGGAACAAAATATATTGGTCCAACAAAAAATAAGTCAAGACCAGCTCAAAATGTAAGAATTTCATGAATATCGGTTCAATGAAAATCTAACAAAAAATCAGTAAATCAACTAATAAGTCAAAACGGTCTAAAATATAAGAATTTCATTGATTAAATTCATAAAAAAATGACTCGAACCAAAAAAATCGACATGTTTAAAATCGAACAAAAAATTTGATTTCAATTTGTACTTCTTAAAACTGAATGAATCAGTTCGGTTCAAAATTAAATTCAACAAACTCAAAAATGACCCGTAAAGCATAAACTGCATACAAATATGTGTTATGAATTAATCAATGATCTTACACTTCATGTTTGTTTAGATCGATGAGATATGTAAACTTACATTATGGTATGAATAGTGAAAGAAATCACATGTATCGGTTAGATTATGATATCAGTAGTCAAAGAAATCACTTATATTGATGATAAGTTATTAACAAAACTCGTGACATACATGTTGACCGGATTAATCTTGAGTCATATACGTTGACTTTTACTTAGGTCTTAAATTCAAATTAACCCAAGTAACGGGAAGTTGGGAGTAACGTTTAAGTTAAGGGTGTGGACCCTCCTGAGGAAAGCTGAAAAATGGAGTGAGTGCTACAAAAAACATGGGCCCACAGCTTTTTGTTTTGAAATTTGAAATTTAAACGGTACGCAATTGAGGAACAGAGCAAAAGCTCAAATCCAAAAAAAAACAGAGCAAAGAGCCACCTTGAGGAAGAAGAAGGTTTCAGGATCTGGATTCTTTCAAGACATGGTGGATTCAACTTGTCTCATGCAGATGCAACAACCCTTCTCTTACGTTTCTGGATTTGCCATCAATGACTCCAAACAGGTCACTTCTAATTTCCTCAATAATATCTCAGAACCAGACAGTCTTAGAACACTGTAATGTTTACAATTCTAGGCATGATCTTGTGGTTTTGTGTGATTCTGTGAAAATTCCTTTCATTTTCTTTGGTTTTCCCAGCAACCAAACAAGCCCATTTCAATTTCTTCAGATGGGTATTTTTCTTTTTCTGGGTTTGATGGTTCCTCCATGTAAAGATTGAAACTTTGTGTGTTGCAGGGCAACCCAATTCATGGCCTCAGCCAATCCATCTCCTTTGGGAGGTTCATGTCAGAATCAGAGCCACTGGCTTGGGAGAAATGGTCCACCTTCTCAACACACAAGAGCTATGTAGAAGAAGCACAGAGATATGCTCAGCCTGGTTCTGTTGCCAAGAAGAAAGCTTTCTTTGAAGCCCACTACAAGGAGCTTGCTGCCAGAAAAGCTGCTGCTGCTCTCGAACAAGCACAAGCTGCTTCAGAAGATGCCCCTCAACCAGAATGCAGTCATCTTCAGACAAAAGTTTCAGATTCTCCGGCCCCAATTCAAGAATTGGAGGCTGAGGTTGTTCCCAGTACAGTACCTGGTTTGGTTCTTGAGGCCAATAGGCCTAATTCAAGCCCAGTTCTTGAAAATGCTGATGATAGCAAGGAGGTTGCAGCAATGGAGCTGGCTGAAACACCCTCTCAACCTTCTATGGAGGTTACAGTTTCTAACAATGACCAATACCTTAGCAATGTCAAGGAGACTGGGACACCTTCAATAGAGAAACCTCTATTAAAGGTTGGAGCTATGAATTGTTCTTTCTTGTTCTGGATTGAGTCTGAGTTCAAGCTGACATTTTTCTGATACTGTGACAGGATTTGAAACTGAGTCAAGAAGATTCAGCTCCAAGGAAGAAGAAACTGGTATTCTCTAACTTGAGGACTTCCATGTACAGCAGGCCATCAAAGGCACCACCTTCACCAGCCAAGCCCATAGCTTCTGTTTGGCCAAAGAGAGAACCCAATTTCACCCCAGTCAGCAAGATCTCTTCAGTGGACTTCTTAGACAAGAGGAAGTCAACCCCCAAATCAGCTCATAAGTCAATGAGCTTCACACCAGCCAGAGAGCTCAACACGCTGAATTCAACTGTTATCAGGAAGATTGAGGATTCAAGATATGGAGCTGGAGCTGGAGCTAGTTCTTTGTACAAAGATAAAAACTGCTGCACTCCTCTAAGAACTCCAACTATGGTGTCTTATTATTTCTCTGACTCTTTACTTACACCTTTATGTGAACAATCTCTCAATAAGGTATGATTTAGATGAAACTGTTTTGGATCTGCAGGCATGTGTCAATAAGGCTGATAAGCACCCTCTAGCCACCCCTCGGTCCGACAATAGAAGGTACATATGGTTTTATGAACCTCTGCACATAACTAGGCAATAATGGTGAGGTGATTTCTCATGTACATTCTTGTCATGTCTATAAATTGCAGGCTTAGAACTTACCTTGATCCAGCTTCTGACAGCAAACCAGGTGGCTCAAGGTGGTGCTTCCTCTCTACTGAGTAAGAAGTTTGTCTTCTAAAGCACTTGTGAGACAGTCATATTACATTTTGTATAAATGATCATGCCCCTGAGCTAAAACCAATAAAAGATCATACATATGGAATCATGAGCAATTGCTGTTAGTCACATTGTTCAATTAGGGTGATAGAGTGATTCAGATTCAGCAGCATTGTTGTCAATTTCAAGAGAGATTGTGTTCTAATAATAGCTGTGTTCATTTACTGCAGTTGTTCAAAGTTTCGTAGTGCCAGCCGAGACAAAGGGCAGTCCCCATCTACTGTCTTCAGCTTGAGGACAGAAGAAAGAGCCGCAAGAAGAAAGGAGGCAAGCCTTTACCATTTTGATTTCTCTTATAAGTTAATTCTCTATCTGATGTGCTGTGAAAACACTTATGATCAATGTCCTACCTTTGTTTTCTTTTATCTGCCTGTGATTACAGAAACTTGAAGAAAAGTTCAATGCAAAATTTATCGAAAAGGTGCAGCTGCAAACTAAAATCAAGGTTAGCATCCGTCACCAATCTTGCCTTTTGTCCTCAATGCAAAGCATGAGTTGGTTTCAGAAGTAACACTGATCTTCACCACAGGAAAAGGCAGAAACAGAAATCAAGAGATTGCGACAAACCCTTTGCTTCAAAGCACGACCACTGCCTGATTTCTACAAAGATAGACCAACCACAAACAACGAGACAACAAAGGTAATTAAAGCTCTCCATCATTCTTAAACAGAAGTTAGATAAGGAATAGAACTTGCATGACTTGGAACTTTATGTGCACAGGTTCTTCCACATCCTCAGACACCAAAGCTAGGCACATTACTTGGCCTAACTGCTTTACCCCAAAAACCTACTGTCAAGAACAGCAGCTCAAAGAAAGTCCTTCCCAAGAGCAGTCAAGCCCCGAATAGTATCCTCTCCGCACGCTTCAGAATGCCTGCTCATGAGAATGCTTCTCCCAACATTCAACACGGATAGTCAACAAAAATCTACAACATCGAAGCTATATGCATTTGATCAATGCCCTTGTAGCTCAAATTCACATAACCCCAGAAATTGACACCAGCAAGAAAAAGGAGCCCATGATTAGAATCACAGCAAATTCACAGATTTGCTCAGTTTCATTGAGTCTGTAATTACCATACCAGCAAGCTGTTTTTTTTTCCTACAGCAAATTCAAGGTTTTTGATTGTTTGTGTTTCTTTGAGTGAACTAACAAAGCTTAATTAGTTGAAAGTAAATTGGTTAGTTATTTGTATGTAAACAAGCAAATGCTGCAAATCAAATCAACAAGGAACAAGTAACCAAATTTTCAAATTTATTACAAATTTAACCTACAACATTGCAGTTCATGTACTGTGAATTTAATGTCAGGGTCAAGTAGAACACAAAATTAAAAAAAAAACACACTCACAAGAAGCAAGTTGATAAAATTTTGTTGACAAATTCAATGCCAACAATCTTAATCAGTCCAATGCTTGTGCACAAAACGCACCAATCTTCATCATCATAAAAACCACCCTCAGTCCCATCCTCAATTTGAGTTGATTTCGTCATCAAGTATATAATCTGTTAACTTTGATATTATTCTTATTATTCTTGATGTTCAAATACAATAGGGGAGAACCTTTTATATAGGATTCAAACCAAACTAAATAGGAAACCCTAACACCTATAGAATAAAGAAACCTTAATACATAATACAATAAGGAAACTCTAATTAATGGGCTAACCCTAATGGGTCTT
>JAYMTQ010000610.1:0-16807 GCA_036897385.1 Geranium incanum | reverse complement strand
TATATATTTTATTTTAAGTATAGTTTTTTATTATTATTTTCCTCTGTCTCATGATAAGGATTGCAGACTCCACCAGTTCACTTTTACTATAAGGACGATGAACAGGGGAAGATACGTCGTCACTATTAGAACGACGAACTTTTGAACATACACCATTTATATATTGACAACAAATTTCTCCCATTCTGATGTCTTTATAGTGACGGCAAACTGGTGGAGTCCACCGTTCTTATTGTTGATGGTGGACGACGGAGGAGACGAAGCGCTCCGAAACTTTAAAGAAGGCAAAGGCGTAGTTGTTTGCCGTCATTATAGTGACAATGACTATCTGTAAGTTTTCCGTCATTGTAATGACGGCGCACGTACTAAGTCTGCCGTCCCTAACAATGATGGTGTATTTTCATTGAAAAAATCTGACAGTGTTAGAGCCAACTCGTAAATATAAATTGTATAGTAGAGAATCCTAGATTTTACCGGTACGTTGTTATGTTGGGAGTGCGCATGGAAATGCAAATCCCATCATAAGAGTGTAGTGAATGTTTAATTTCAAGGCACGCTAGATGCAATAGTCGTCTCTGATCTATTATTGTTCCATCACCACTAATGACTTATTGGAATTTTACCATCTCCATCTGCATCCCATTAATGGCATCTTATGTTCCATTATTAAATTATTCACTCTAATTTAAGCGGAAGACAAGGCAAACCTAGACCGCCATCCATGCATGTCTCCTTGATCCATCCATATAAGTCGTACCAATCTTTTTGTTTTTGACTATCTCTAAACATAGAATATTATTTTAAAAGCTATGAGAAATCGACCCAACCCAACCCAACTCCTCGCTTTCACTTTCACTTTGTTTTGCCAAAGAAAATGGAAAACGAGTTCCATGCGTCAACCTTTAGCATTGAGTGTTCAACAAATATGAATGATAATAAAGAGAGTCAAAAGCTTCTCTTATGTCATTCATAAAAACGTGTTTTGGATAGGCCCAAGTCCATAACTAAACCCAATACTGTTCCCCAGCCCAAGACCAATACCAAGGCCCATCGCATTCATGATATTTACCAACTACAATAGCTCTCAGTCTCAGCCCGTCTCTAAAGCCCATTAATAAACCCAAGCTCAAGGCCCGTCGCAGCGACTACAACAGCTCTCTTCGCTCGGTGACTCTTATTCCGTTTGTGGTTAAAGTTGAAATTCAAATTCCATTTTGAAATTAACCAAACCAACGTAGCTTCGGCTCCGAAGCAGCCTGACGACCGTTGTCCCGTAGCAATTTAAATACTGTCCCTTTTGTTCTAGTCTCTGTTACTCCGTATCTCTCTACCCAGAAACAATAACAATGGTGTCTAAGCTTTTCAAGAAAACCCCAACGAAATGCCTGAAAGACGCTCGCCGGCGCCGGAAGAGAGTCCCCTCTCCGTCCTCCACAGTCCTCGCCTCCATCAACACGTCCTTCTCCTCCTGCCGCCGCCGCATCGCCAAGCTCTTCTCCAAATTGGCCCGCGCCGGCGCCGGAACTCCCTCCTCCCGCCGCCGCGGATACCAGATCTTGAAGAAACCAGACCCCTCCACCGCCCGCCGCACCCTCCTCTTCGACGACCGCCTCCCTCCGCCGCTCTGCCCCCTTAAAAATACCATCTTTCTGGACCTGGACGAGACCCTCGTCCACTCCAAGGCCGACCCTCCTCCCCAGACCTTCGATTTCGTCGTCAGGCCTGTCATCGACGGCGAGGCCATGAACTTCTACGTCCTCAAGCGCCCTGGCGTCCACGAGTTCCTCCACGCGCTCGCCCAGCGCTACGAGCTCGTCGTGTTCACCGCCGGCCTCAGGGAGTACGCCTCTCTCGTCATCGACTGGATCGATCGCTCCGGCGCCATCTCCCACCGCCTTTACCGCGATTCTTGCCGACAGATTGATGGCAAGTTCGTCAAAGATCTGTCCGGTTTTGGGAGGGACTTGAATAGGGTCGCCATTGTCGACGACAACCCCAACTCCTACATGCTTCAGCCGGAGAATGCGATTCCGGTGAGACCCTTCATCGACGACGCCGGAGACAGGGAGCTGGGGAAGTTGCTCAGGTTCTTGGACAACTCTGCTGGCTTCGACAACTTGAAAGACGCTGTGAAGCTTTATCGGTCGGAGATTGATTGTAGCGGTCAGTGACCTGACCACTTGTGGTTCCAAGTTCAATTCTTTTCTTGGGTGTTTAGATTGAAATAATCCAGTTTCAAATGGGAACAATCCTTTTTGTTCAAATTCAAAGTGAAAATGTGAGATTTGGGGCTCTAGGGAATTGTTATTTCATTGATAATGTGAAATTACAAGATGCAATTTGATATTGAAATGCAAAAGAGATTACAAATTCTATATGCTACTCAGTGTAGCAGTTATTGTGCATGATAGCATAACATATAAAGTATGAACTATGCTTCTGCTGCACATCTTATGCTGCTACTTCACTCTTTGAGTCAGTCTTTTTCGACACATTTATGCGAAGCCCATTTCTGAATCGCAGGATTGGAGTGCGAACAATGTCTCCTCCTTCAATCTTATCCCACCTGTAGATAGACAATCATGAGAAGTGAAGAAAACTAGTCAACTTGTGCTTGTTTAGTAGTGTTAGTTTTGAAGTATTACTTGAATTTTGTGACCAAGACATGGAGGAAAGTGGAAAGCAGCACCCTGCTGTATTCTGCTCCAGCGCACTGCTTCATGCCCGACCCAAATGGCATGAAGTTCTTTGACACCACACTTGTGTTCATCCCCTATTTTCAGTTTTTGTACATACAAGGTCAGGTCATGTCTGTACAAGTTTTAGTTTTGAATCAAAACTTTCATGGATTGGCTTTTACCTTCCAACGCCACGGATTGAATGCAAGAGGGTCCTCAAACGTGTTGGGATTTAACTGAAGAGCCGAAGAGAGGACCATAATTCCCCAGCCTGCTGGAATTGTGTACCCTCCTGCAAAATCATTTTATTAACCACTCTTCACCATCACTATGGGATTTAAAATTTGATGATCATTGTCTGATGATTTACCTTTTAGTTGTATATCTGTTTTAGCTCTTCGCATCAAACCAGGCGCTACACTTCCTAGTCTGAGAGTTTCATTGATAACCTGCCAATTTGGAAGCTCTTGTAAGTATATTTTGATATCTTCTGTGTGCAGAAATTGAGCTCATTCAAGAAATGGGTCAATTTTGGTACTAACATAAAGTGTGAAAGGCATAGCCTTGTATTCCTCCCATGTCAGTGGTGAATTCGGGTTTTCCCTTCTTTTCAGGAGGGCTTCGTGCTCGTTCTGGTAAAAAAAGAGCATGTTAGAACTGATAAAGATACAACGATCATGCAAAATTTGTAGTATATATACATACAGTGAGATCGCGCAGTACTGCAGGGTTCTCTGAGAGTAGCTTGAAGGCCATTGTCATTGTTGATGAAATGGAATCAAAAGTGACGAAAAGAAGCCCAAACATCATCTGAGCAAGAAACTCCTCAGTCAAGAACTTCTCTACCTTCATGTCTGCAAGGGCATGATCAAGAACGTCGCCTTTAGTCTCACCCGAAGCTTGCCTCTCCTTCACCACTCCCATCATCATCTCTTTTGCCTTCTCATAGTCCTGAATGATCGATCACCCATCATTTTCAGTCCATTTCAAGGAAAATTTGCATTCTTTAAACGGGTGTTGCTCAAAGTTACCTGTAAACACTTATGGTATGCAGTTCCCGGTATGTTTATGGGAAATGTCATAAGCCCTTTTGAGAAGTTCACAAAACTATCAGTAAGGTTCAAGTCAGACTTCTCGGGATCAAAACTAAACAGTTGCCTCGCTCCAAATTCAAGAGCCATCTGGCAAGACAAAGAAGATAATAACATAACATGTCTGACAAGAAGATTCATATGACAAAACAAATGAGTTTTAAGGTTGGAAATTACAGCAGCACTGGCATGTTTGATTTCTACAGATCCTTGGGTAGCCCAATTGGTTAAGGTTCTGTTGACCATTTTCTCCAACTGGGGTAGCAACTTGCCTTTGAGGCTCTCCATCCCGAAATGTCCCAAAGCCAAGTGCCTAACATACTTGTGAACATAAGCTCCATCAGGCCTAGCATCCCCTTGCTTGAAGAGCTTGGCGAACAAGTCCAAGTACCACGACTCAACTGACTTGCCTTCCTGCTGCAGAATGTAATGGTTGACCTCAGCATCAGCTGATATCACCATGGGCCGTCCTGCCACGCTAGTCCTGAACACTGGTCCATACCTGACCAAAGAGACAAAATCATCAAACATTATAAAACAGAAACATATGAACATATGAATGAAGCTGTTGGAATATTTATGTACTTGGTCAATCTTTTCTTGATGAAAGGCGAGACATCCAAGGAGTAGCTGGGGATAATGAGCTGGATGGTCTCTCCAATGAGAGGGATGCCCATGGAGCCCGGGGGGAGGACACCGCCAGGGGGGCATTTCGGGTTCCTCCATCTGTAAACCAAGTGAGTGATGGCTACAACAAGCAATGCAGCAACTCCAAGCCCCACAGGAGACATCATGTTTTCAGACACAATATTTAATCTAAGTCTTTGTCAGAAATGGATATGGGAAATGAGCATGGCAGCAAGTGATTAAATAGCGCTCAGACTACAAAAGCCAATGACTTGACAAAGGTACCAATAAGGAGAATCATGCAAACTTTGGGCTGAGGATACAAGGTGTGACTAAAGAACAAAAGGGTGAATAACTGTGGATCAACAGCAATCAAAACACTCAGAATAAGTCCAAAAGGAGCTTATGCCATAGAGACATGTCTTGGGGGCTGCATATTTAACATTCCTTGAGATCCTCTACCTTGGATTTACTTACAACGTCATTAGCCTGTTTTGATTAGTTGGGTTTGATCTAAGTTGTTTATTTATGATTTGGATTTGAGTTGGGCAAGGCCTAACATTACTTTATAACTCTTATTGTATTATTACTTACAAATGCATCACTCACTCCATCATTAGTTTTGTGTTCATATCATCATCACTACAACTAGAACTAGAGGCATTCATATATATGATATCTCATATAGTATGTACACCACAAATTTTTAGGCGTGGGTCAGTGGGTGTTATATATTATATTAGCCATGTTTGTGACAGTTACTATTATTAGCACATTTTGTGGCGTTGGAGGGATGTAAATGTGAGGGACATATATGTGATATAATATTACAATGGTGGGTTGATGAATGATTGAGTTGCTCATATTTTCAAACTCGTGCTGTGACCTATAATATACTCCATATTGACTGGAGAAATATATATAATGGGGCGGTTTGGTTTTATACTCAATACAACGTATCAAAATGAAGTAAAAATCCATGCACATGTTTGCAGTGTCTGTTTTTGTCACTCACAGTAGCTAATCAGAAATCAGAGGCCATAGCTCATAGAGTACACCAAACTAAGCAAAAATAGCTTAACAAAGCTTGGACTTGTATCAATGGTGAAGTATATAGATCCTGTTCTATCTTTAATGAAGCTACAACGCATGAGGTACACAACATTCATCCATACATTAACATTACAGAAAAATGTTTGTGCTATTATCTTACCCTCATTGTGTCAAGGTAATGGTAATTTCCATAAGGATCCATCGGAGCATTGGATGACCTCTCTTCTCGCACTCCAGCCTCAAATTTGTATTCACATTAGATGGCCTTTTTCATAACAGTATATTTATCAAAAATGATTGCCTTAAAACTGTAACTTCTATGCATTTCTGTTCCTTGAGCTTACAAATACCATAAATCTATTAATCACTTCAGCCCATTGACAAACTATTTAGTACATATACTTTTTTTTTAGTGTTTAGACATATCTAAGGGCCAGCATGAGCTTTCCCAACTTTAAAGTTGAAGGCATGTAAGAAATACACAACACTTAAATGAATTTCTCAACCTAGCACTTATTGGGTACCAACATCTAATGTAAAAGATATGCATCCCCATGAATCATCATGTTTAATATCAAGCAGTAACAACAAGTATATGTGTCAGCACAAACCTATTAAGTCACTATAAATGTTTCAATTTCTTATTTACAATTTTGATATATGTTTCATTGCTCTCCCATGCTTTCTTTCTTTCTTCTTCCCCTAATTATATAGCTGTAAAGGATCCGCTATTTTTTATTAACACAAAGAGAAATTTATTGAATAAGACCCAATTGGGACAGCAATACAAATTACTGAAATAAACAAAACCCAAAACAAGAGAAAATCCAAACTAGACAAAGAACATATAACCCAAAACCAGAGCCAAATAAAATGGGGCTAAGCTAAATATACCTAGAGAAAACTACAATTGGTTTATCTTAGTCACAGTGCATTTCATACAAACACATCCCATTTGAAAACTACAAACCAAAGAAGAGATAGTCAATCAATTAATAGCAAAATTTGAGCATCAACAAAGAGTCAAGAAATGAATGAAACTAATGAAAATATATGCCACTTCCATTCAACCCTTATGGACTGGACCACATTCAATTTAAACACGTTCTGAAACAAAAAATAAAAATGACATGAATCTTCAAACACTGCAACAACATGAATCTCAGGAAAAAGGAACTTGAAGGTGAATCTGTCAAACGTGAGTTCAGCTTGTAGAACTATAATATTATGGCATCAAGTACTATAGATTAAACTTAGAGTTGAATTGGTCTTGTAATGAAACTCAACTGCCACAATATATCAATTCAAACTATAATCAGCATACATATAAGCTTGCCCTTATCAAAACCATTGAACACATACCACAATTAGTATACATAAATGAGAACTTTCCTGACTACAAATAATATATCTAGAAATCAAAGGTGTAGGCTTTCCATCATTCTCACACCTAAAAGATGAAACATACATAAGAATAAAACACCACCCTTTAGCAGCAAGCCTAATTTCCAGTGAACTCAAGTTGCAGGTCCAGTTCCTCTCATATAATTGAAACAATTACAAATGGAGATCTAATCTAGAGATAAGAAGAAGCTAAGGTGGAGAGGTCAATCACAAGTGTAAACCTGTTGAGGTAAGCGCCAAGCCTCAGACTTGGTGAAGCACATGTCGTCAAGAGCTTCGCTTGTGCACCAACGACACTTGGGCTTCTCGGAGCATTGCGATTTGGAAACCATTACACTGCAGTTTGGGATCTGACTCTGAGGAGTGTTCCTCTGAATCAGGGCTTGGGACGAAGATGGGCAGCAGAGAAAAGCTACGAGGAGGAAGATGAGGATAGAGGAGGCCTCGATCCAGAGCCTTGCCATTGGAGATCTACTTGAGAGACCTCCACTCCACCCTTTCTCTCTCTTTTTTCTTCTAATAAGCTTCAAACATTTCTCAATTGCTTTTTGTGGATAAAGGAATAGAAAAACAAATTTCTCAGAATAAAAGGGTAAAATAGACTAAATAGATATTTTCTTTTTCTTTTTCTATTGGTTTAATTCTGGCTTTGCATATTTTTCATCATGACTATATTGTCTACGATTATATTTTAAAATTTTGAAAAATATATAAATTTTATTCAAAGATTTTGGAAAGGGAGGATTTGAATACCCTGATTAATTTTCTTCGGTATAATTAGGTTGGTACATATACTCGATATGTACAAAAGAAAAAAAATAAATATATTTAAAAAATATAATGTATCTACTTATTTACGGTGATGAATCGAGACGATTAATATGGTAATACTCCCCCTCTCAAGTTAGAGTATGTAGGGGTTACAAATACCCAACTTGCGAAAAAGTTCTTGTAACTGATCTCGTCCTCGACCCTTAGTAAAGATGTCGGCGAGCTGGTGCTTGCTAGGAATTGGTCGTGGATGAAGAACACTTGTTTGGAACTCTTGACGAACAAAGTTGTAATCGATCTCGATGTGTTTGATGTGCTCATGGAAGACTGGTTTCGAAACAATGTGTATGGTGCCATGATTATCACAAAATAAGGGTATGATGTCAATCTGAGGAGTTTGGAGATCACTGAGCAGTTGTCGCTATCAAAATATCTCACGGCATGTGGCGGTCTTGGCCGATACTCAGCCTCAGCTGAAGAACACGAGACAACAATATAACTATTGGATCGCCAAAAGATCAGTGATGATCTAAGGTAGATAATATAAACAGTGAAGGACTTGCGAGTGTCTGGACATCCCGCTCAGTCTGCATCACATTAGCTCTGAAGGAGAAAGAGTATGTCGATGGTGGAAGAATGCCTTGACCGGGGGAACTTTTGAGATACCTGAGAACATGAAAAGCTGCATCGATGTGTGGTTATTGGGGGTCATGCATAAATTGACTCAAGATTGCCACCGTATAGTTGATGTCAGGTCGGGTGATTGTGAGATATAACAATCGGCCAACGAGACGATAATATTGTCTAATGTTTGAACATGGTGTACCCTCTTCAGCAGAGAGTTGATGTTGTTGTGAAAGAAGTGCATACTTATGTTGCGTCGGAGCGATGCCAGAGAGTGAACGGGCCACTTTAAACTTGGGGAAATATTTCAACTTTTATGAGTCTTGATTCTTAAATTATTGGTATAAATACTCCTTAAATCGTTGAATGCATGGAGAATATGTTAACGTGATGATTATGTAGTCAACGTATATGAGCGTTGCAACAGAAAATTAGACATTGTGAATGTAAATAATGAGTGGTCAGTTCGCTAATCGAGTATCATGATGGTTATGATACCAAGTGTGAGAGGCTGCTTGTGAGGTAAAAATTTATTAGCTTACAATTTAAACAATAATTCACTATTTTAATTAAATTTCGAACCTTGCATGTATGGTATTAAATTCGGTTTGATAGTGCCAACCCATATTTATTGTTTTGTAGACTAAAAGGGTTATTTGTTTTATTCTTATTCTTATCTAATAATAATAAAATAAGTTATGTTTTATACATTATCTCGAAAATTTAATATTACAAGTACATAGATACTACCTTTTTTTAATAAGATGGAAGTTGTCGATGAAAAAATAATTATTAAACCTGATCAAATATAATACATGATAAGATCAAAGACTACCATCTATATCTCTTAAGAATATAAAAATATATATTTTGTAAGTAGCATTGGACCCACAATCTTGTTTCCAAAGCAAGCCACGTGTACTATGTTGGTAGCCTTGAGAATTAAGTTAAATATCGTTAAGGTCGCTATCATATTCGATAAATTATAGAATTAAACACAAATTAGAGATATGAGTGTGAGACTATTTCACAAACAGAGGAAAGAAACTTATCTATTTTATTTCCGAAATTCCCGTTGTGTCCTTATCTCTGGAAATAAACAGCTGTTTCTGGCCCTAAACGCCCCGTTTTGCTGCTCCATCTTCTCTCTGCCTCCTCCTTGTTCCTAACCTTTCTTTCTTAGTCTCAGGTAATCCATTTCTTTTTAGCTTGAATTTTCATATTTGTTTTAATGGGTTTTTAGTTGTAGCGTTTGCGAGCTTGTGATACTGAAAATGGGTTTGTTCTTCAACTTAATTTCTGGTTGCTTTCAGGTTGGTTATATACATATAATACGGGAAGATTTGGTAGGTTGGCTTTTTTTATACAGAAAGCGGTTGCTTTGCTTTCGGCTCTTGCCTATGTGCTTGCATAATTCATAATTTGAAGCTGCAATTTGATTTGAATTCAGAAATTTAGATTTCCCTTTCACTTGCAGTCATGGGTTTTGGATTGGGGCTTGTTGGGTTAAGAGATTCTTCAGTTTCATGTTGAAGGAATTGGGTCATGCTGGATGGTCATTGAGTTCTGTCATCGGTTAAATTTAGTAACTTGTTGGTGGGAAAGTCATTGTGTAAATTGAAGTTTTTGGACGTCAATCAGCTCCCTACGGTTTTGATGATCTAGCCTTGATTTTAAAGTCAAAAGGGTTCTGAATTCTGAGCTTCAGTGTGTATAATTGGCTGGTGCAAGTTGAAGAAGTTTCTCAAGTACAAGGAGATTGGTGGATTGATTTTCTCAGGAAAGTTTGTATATTCAAGTAGCTGATGGATCATTTTGGGGTTTGAATTTGTGAGTTTATTTGGGCATTGGGTCAAGGATGGATGATGCACAAGGTGGATCGAGTTCGCTACCACCTTTCCTGACAAAGACGTATGAGATGGTGGACGATCCTTCCTCGGACACAATTGTATCATGGAGTCAGAGCAATAAAAGCTTTATAGTTTGGAATCCACCCGAGTTCTCGAGGGTTTTGTTGCCTAGATTCTTCAAGCACAACAATTTCTCAAGTTTTATCAGACAACTAAATACATATGTAAGTTGATCTGCTTTTGTTTTCTTTATAATTATATTGTGTTTGTCTCTCTTATTTGCTTGTCGGTGTGTATTTATATTCTTATATGCAACCTATCAGGGCTTTAGGAAGATTGATCCTGAGCAATGGGAATTTGCTAATGATGATTTTTTAAGAGGTCGGCCTCAACTTTTGAAGAACATCCACAGACGCAAGCCGGTCCACAGTCATTCCATGCAAAGCCACATAGGGCAAGGAAGCTCTTCTCCATTGACAGATTCAGAGAGGCAGGGTTTGAAGGAAGAAGTTGAAAGGCTTAAACGCGATAAAGAGGTTCTAACTTTGGAGTTGCAGAAACATGAGCAGGAGCGCCAAGAGATTGAGAAATTTTTGAAGGAGCGGTTGCACAGCATAGTGCAGCGGCAGCAAACTATGGTGTCTTTCTTGGACCAGGTGTTGCACAAACCGGGGCTTGCTTTAAGTCTCATGCCACACATAGAAACTCATGAAAGGAAGAGAAGGTTGCCAAGTATTGGATACTTCTATGATGAAGAGAATAGTATTGATGCTGCATCGTTGGTGTCAATGAAGGATCTCTTTGAACAGTTGGAGTCGTCAGTGTTATGCTGGGAGGATATTGTGCAAGATGTTGGTCAGGCTAATTCAGTGGTGGATTTGGATGAAGCTGTAAGTCCAGAAAGTCCAACCATAACTTGCATACAACTTAATATTGACGTTCAGCCTAAATCACCTGGCATTGACATGAACTCCGAGCCAGCTGAACCTATTGGCTCAAAAGAGGAAGCAGCAGGGGGAGGCGCTAGTGCACCAACTGGGATTAACGACGTGTTCTGGGAGCAGTTCCTGACTGAGAATCCTGGTTCAGAAGTTGAGTCAGATCCTGAGGGGAGAAGGAAAGGTGGCAGATTCTGGTGGCCTGTAAATAATTTCACAGAACAGACAGGGCATCTTACTCCAGCAGAGAGAAGTTGATATGATCTTGGTGCCTCAGTGGCCCTGGTGTAATTAAGGTTAGGTACCATTCCAGCAATATATTTTTATGTAGAGTTTTATATCCATAGTTTATGATATCTTATTTCCTATCATTATGCATCAATTTTGGCTATAATACTTGATGAAAACTACACAAATCTTATCTGATATGATCGTGCATCAATTTTCAGTAGGTTTGCTGTTGGTTTGTTTAAATTTACATCGTTGTGGAGTTGGACTTGGAATGCATATCATATCCTATTTGCTTTGCCGTGCTTTGGTATGAAAGGGTTGATAGGACATTACACATGCATAGGATATATGATATTGTCTCAGATAGAAGAGAAGAGATGAAATGGAGTATTGCAATGCACTGGGGGGAATGAAAATAAACCTGAAAGTATTACTATTACTACATACAATACAAGCAACTGTGACTGCAACATAATAACGGAGGTGGTCTGCTGTGTTTATTTATGCATACATATATGATATGGAATGGAATGGTTGAGTAGAATTAGTGAAATGGATCCTATTCCCAACAGGCCTTTGTCATCATCAGCATATAAATGACTGAGAACAGCCCATCCATGAAGATGCAGATGCAAGTATGCAACTATTGGTAAGGAAACATTCAGTAGAATGAGCAATCCACGCAATGTTTGAACTTGTTTTTTAATAATGTGTTGACTACGCTCACAAGGAAGAGGAGTTGCATTCTTATTGAGAATAGGAATACAGAATCCGCAAATAAGTTAGGTTATTCATACTCCTACTATCAGGTCTGATGAGAAAAGGGAAACAGTCAAATCTAACATCATAGGCGGCTCAAACTAGGCACATACTAAAATAGCAAAACCCGAACATATCAGACAGTTTTGGGGAGACAACCGCTATTGAGGGCTACTTTGCACCCCAAACTCCTAGACAAGGGGAGCTACCCCTTGACTCAAGTCGAATTGGGTTCGGTCTTGATTCAAGCCATATTCTAACAGTTTTAGTGAATGATTGATTTAAGATAATAGTTGGGACCTTATTGTGTATTTGTTGTTCATGGAGCATAGAAGTAAGGGAAACATTGAACATGTGTGGGTTTTAGTTGAGGGGTCACAAAATAAAGAGGAAGAGGTGGTACTGGTACTGTGGTGAATAATGGATTGAAGTAAACGCAGAAATAGGTGTTACTGCAACTGCAGTGTCTATAATTGTTGAGAGACAAAGAGATAGATTGAATATTTGTTTGTCATTAATGTTGAATACATGTCCATGTCATGCATGCCATGGACTATACTTGCTCTGCTAGTTCATCAGATAAGAGTGGATTTTATAAAATGAAAAATGAGGGGTTGTGGTTGTGGAGACAGGTTGGTTGGAGAAGAAGTATATACAGTAAGTAGATGAGTACAGACAGTTGCATGTTATAGTAGTATTCTTCTGCAAGGCCAAGACTAAGGCTAAGACTTGCAGATGAACATCATTTTCATTTTCTTGGGATACAAATTAAATCATTACACATTGTCCTATTTTTGGCTGCACACTCCACTATCTGCAATGCACATTCATAACAAATACTTGTACATCATTACAACACCATCAACAGTGGCACATACATTCTTCTTCATTGGTTTGCTTTGGTAGCAATATGTATATATGTTAACCAGTACGCTTACATTTCAAGGTTTTAATTTTGTTTTACGAATATAGTTTTGAGTGACAAGTGATTTCCATGTACAAGAAAACTCGTAACTTGTGATGAATTTATTTAAGAAATGAAGCTAGAATTTAATTTTCATTTTCACCCTGAGACAACTAGTGTTAGTATAGTTACTTATATTTAATATGGTGAGAGTATCTGAATGCACAATTTAAAATTATGAAAAAAATACATCAAATATAAGGAACAAACACAATTAATAATTATTTTAAAGTCGAGACTTATATGTATGATTCACGTTTGAGTTGCATACATATGTAGATGTAGGTGTAGATGTAGATGTAGATGTAGGTCGGGGAATTGAAGTTGAAGCTGGGTTTGTTTGGTGGTCCCAAATGGCAAACTGTGAGTGGTGGCCAATGTTCTTAATGGAGGGCCAATTTACTTTACATAATTTTGGACCCACATACACATTTACATTAAAAATGGGGATGCTATATTACGCATTGGCTCCTAATGATGACTATGCACCACGCTAATGGACACCCATCATCTCTATCTCTATCTCTGTCTCTATCCCTATCATTTGGTCTCTTTCTACCTTAATTTTTACATATTTGTTACTCTATATTTTCCTTTCCTCTAGAGTCTTCCAATGTGAGGCCGACCCTATGAATTAAAGTAATTACTATCTCTTGTTTTATATTGTAACCTTTTTTGCTTTGTTTGAGGATGGATAGAGTGACCTTACTTCATGAGTTCATTTTAATGTTGTTTTGCAGGATTCATTACTTACAATTTTCTACTATATGCGTAGGTATGCACATAAACATAATCATGTCATTTGCCTTATCATGCGTAGTATTAGTATATTTATTCTATTTGTTCCTTAATTCCTACGTTTGAGGTTTCTTTCCCCATAATACATTTGCTTTAAAACTTGCAATGATACTGAATTTGGATGCACATTAATTATTAACATTCATCATGATTTGTTTCTTCTCATAAACAATAACTTTTATCTTTATCTTACATTATAATTCTTTAGTGAAATATGAATATCCCTTGTTAGTTTTATACTAGATTTTTTAATGACTGGACTGTTAGAAGGGATTGGAATTACAAAATTATTTTGCTGGAAATATTGCGAGGATGGAACGTATGAGCAATCAAATCACTCAATTTCTCTTGGGTCCCACCTCTGATCGATATCCTCCACACACTCTCTTCTTCCTTGGAAAAATAAATATATAATATGTTTGTTTCGATATTCATAAGATTTTAACATTATACAGGACATTTTAAAAATGAATGATTTGATGAAAATGTAATATTGAATTATGGGAAACATTTTGTTTGCTAGGCTACACAGTGTGTTTCTTTCCCGCGCTTTAAATCCTAGTTTACTGAGGTGCAGCATCATCCCCGCCTGTGCCTCTCTCAGTTGTTATTATAGTGTTTCTGTCTGCTTTCCTAAAACCTGTCCTTTTGTGATGTTGTGTTTGTTGACATGACATGAGGCAGTTGAGTTGTTGCTACTTGTTCAATGGACACGAAGAGCAAGCTGTCGAGGAGGCTCCAGAAAGTCCTGAACCTGAAGAAGAGTGGCGTGGTCGGGAAGGGGGACCTCGGCGAGGCGAAGAGGGCGGTGATGGAGGCTCTGGCGGCGAAGCTGTTCGCGGGAGTTTCTTCCATCAAAGCAGCGTACGCGGAGATGCAGATGGGTGAGAACCCCTACAACGGCGAGGCCATTCAGGCGGGCGACCAGGCTGTGGTTGAGGAGCTGAAGGTGATCTCCGACCTCAAGCGCGGCTTCCTCAGAAAGGACCTCTCCCTCTCCCCGCAGGTGACCCTCATCCTCGCCCAGATTCAGGAACAGCAGAGCCTCATCAGAACCTACGAGATCACCATCAAGAAGATGGACTCCGACAAGGCTCTCAAGGATTCCGACATCACTCTGTTCCGGAGCCGCCTCCACGAGCTCTCCGCCGCCAACCTCGCGCTGGAGAAGAAGCTCAACTCCCCCCTCCGCCTCTCCGCCCTCACCACCGCCCATTTCCTCCACTTCCTCGGCTACACCCTGCGCTCTCTCCGGAATTTCGTGAAATCGATGATCCGGGAAATGGAGTCGGCACGTTGGGACCTCGACGCCGCCGCGAGGTTCATCGAACCGGAGGCGAGCCCGTCGGACCGGTGCTTGGTGTTCGAGTCGTTCGTGGCAAGGACAATGCTGGAGGGGTTCGGAGACCCCGAGTTTTCGTTGACCAAGTCGGGGAGCAGGGAGGAGTTGTTGGACAAGTTTAAGAAGCTGAGGTCGGCGGATACGAGGCGGTTGCAGGCGGGCTCGTCCATGGGGAGATTCGTGCGAGCCAAGTACCTCCAGCTGGTGCACGCCAAGATGGAGTGCTCGTTTTTTGGGAATCTCAACCACCGGAAGGCGGTGACCGGCGGAGGGGGGCTCCCGGACTCGCCCTTCTTCGGGGCGTTTGCGGAGATGGCCAAGAGGGTGTGGCTCCTGCACTGCCTCGCCTTCTCCATCCACGACCGAGTGGAGGTTTTCCAGGTCAAGAGGAACTCCAGGTTCTCGGAGGTGTACATGGAGTGCGCCACCGACTGCGCCGGCCTCCGGGTGGCTTTCACGGTCGTCCCGGGCTTTAAAATAGCCGGCACGGTGGTTCAGTGCCTTGTGTACCTTCACGCATGACTAGTTTTCATATTACTTCAATTCAAATGTATAAATATACATGTATCTATGTATGTGTTGCTGGTACACTAATTAATTAAGATGGTTTTGGTTCTGGAGAAAGAAATGGAAACAAACAAGCTGTTATCATTTGTCTTGTCTGGTTGGTTGAATTCATTATTCACGTGCATTGAATAAGAAAGAGCATGCAGTGCAACTCAGTCTCAGACAGACAATATATAATATATACATACAAGGTTGTTTGTTACTTTCTTGACAATTAATTTAACACGACTCGACTCTTGCAAAGTTGTCTACAGGGCACGACACAAATATTATATTGATGAATAAAGTGGAAACAAATAAAATATAATGAAAAGAAAAGAAAGGCAGGGACTAGTGACCAGCGCCAGGGCTAGGGACGGACTGCCGGAGGATCCTGGCGGCCACTGAATTTGAATTTGAAGTAGCAGCCACCACTTCTCTGCCATCGGAGAAGGAGACAAATAGGAATAGGAGGGAGAAAAGGAGCACCACGTGTAATAAACCTGACATATGTATTTGAACCAACAATCAGGAATCAATGAAATTGCAATACTGATTGGTTATATATATATCATATGTGTGTGTGTACACGGCTTGACTTCTACACTGATGCATGCATATATATAATTATAATTTGTCAAAGTTCAACACAACCTTTCAATAAATATAACATTATTTATATATTATATGGGTTGTTAACATATATAATTGATATAAATATTAAACAACTATAGCTGCCTCTTCAAAGCTTCCAATCTGCAGTTTTAAGTTGTGACCATAGCTAATAGCTACATCCCAAGGGTTCCAAACAAATATACTAACAAATAAAAGTCAATTTATTATTTGATTGATTGATTCAATCTTCTCTCTTTACTTGTGACTCTGGGTAATGGCAATATTCAGTAGTTATATATGGTATCCATCAGTCTGCTGAAACTATTTTTTAAAAAATGTCGAATCAAATGTAATTATGTCATATGTGAGACTATTCAAGAACTAATGAAACTTAATCTTTAGAGAGATAACGGGGTGTTTTTGTCAATAATGAATGAAAATTACAAAGTGACTTCGTAAATACAAATAAAATCAACTGTTGATTAGAACCACCAACACAAGTTGGGCCGAGTGGTA
>JAYMTQ010000609.1:0-16808 GCA_036897385.1 Geranium incanum | reverse complement strand
TAGAATATGTCATTAATTAAATAATAAAATATTGTACATCATATCATTGATATAAATTATCGAAATATAATATTTATTTATTTTAAGGTATCGGGTATGGAGCGAGGGCGAGTTATTCCTTCCCTTACAAAAATACCCACTGCCCGCTCGTAATTTAAATAAATTTCGAGTGCTCCGTTTGGATGGAGGCAGACGTCATACGGCAATGTCTATGAATGATTCATGTCAAATGTGTATGTGGTAGACCAAAACTTTCTCATTCACCGGTTGTGCACGTAACATCCAAATATAGCACTTGGTTCACATCCATTCACACTTGGTATATAAAGTAACGCATCAACTAACAAGTGACAAAACACAATAAATAACACACAAATAAAACATCAATCCCAATCCCGAAACCCCAATAGTAGTAAATAAGTGGGACGAATGGCACTGGACAAGGGTAAAATGGCGTCGGCCCTGGCTGTGTTAACAATGGTGGGAGTGTCGAGCGGTGCGCTATGTAACCTGAGGCAGCAGGACATAAGGAATTGCTTCAACGCCATGTCCAGCAGCAACGCGCCGGCCAGGCCGAGCCCCGAGTGCTGCGAGGCGATGCGACGGGCCGACATCCCCTGCTTCTGCACCCTCAGGAACTCCTTCGTCATGCCCTCGCTTGGCCTCAACCCCGACCTCGCCATTTCCCTCCCCCACAAGTGTGGCCTCCCTCCACTCGTCTGCCGCCGCTGAATGGGCCTTCTTGTGGCCCGCTAAGTGATCAGAAAACCCCGTTTGGTCCCTTAGTAACTCAGTATTATTTTATGGGCCTTGCCTCGGGAGGCCCGTCTCATGTCTGCCCTTTAAGCCCCGTCTGGTCCATTCCTGGACCTCAAGTGTGGCTTTCCGGTTGCTGTAAAATGTTGTTTTTTATGTGAATAATAATAAAATCCTTATTTTGGATTATAAATTGACGTCGTGTTATGTTTTGTTCGCTTTGGTTGATTTAATCTTTTAAAGATTAAATTTTAACAAATTTGGACGAATATTAATAATAAGGGATTAACGAGAAAAGTGCAAATATAAAGGAATTGGGCGGAGAAATTTTCTTTAGGAGTAATTTTGTGAGAAATAGAGCTAATTCTAAATGTAGTCACAAGTGGTTTTCTCTAAATTTAATTTTGATTTTGGCATTACCGAAAATAATATTTAAAATTATATCATCATAAATTTAAATTTGTATTACATGCATCGTTATTCATTATTACTATACAAAAAAATGGGAATAGAAGTGTAAAGTATATTTATGTTTGAAAATTGATATTATTGATTTCGATTGAAAAATTGCTTTTGAAAATGTTATGATAGATAGTTTTCGTACAACAATAACATAAAAATAAATTTAAATATATGATTATCATAGTAATATTCAATAATATATTTCAACCGTAATAACTAGTAAATATCTGTACTGTTATTAAACATGACTACAGCTCCAACAACACGCGGAGTGAATGAGTAATGAATATTTATTAACGGGGAATTCTACTGTACACATTTAAAATAGTTAACCATGAGATGACGCTTTTAACCAATATAATTATATTATTTACGAAAATACCAGGAAAAGACAGGATTGATTTGAACGAAACGACCCGATAACCGAGAACCCACCGCACCCAATATCTCTCTCTCTCTCTATATCCATTCGTACATCAAACACATTTACAATACTACCCTCAGTCGAAACAAATATTCACTTCCCTACCCCTATCTCCATTATGGCCTATTCAGGCTATATAGCTTTCCCACGTTTGTCCACTCACCAGGTAACAAATTTCAAAATCCAAAACAGAGATTTGGCCACGCCACGACGTTGACGCGTGGCAACATCTACACGGCTCACCATCACTTTATGGATAATACACGACCGAATTGTTCTTCATTAATTGACCAGTAACCGAGTAAAACATGGTTTAACGTAAAATGACTCCACTCAAGGAAACCATTAAAATAAATACTGGCAATTAATCACCAAATTAACGAGAAATTAAGGCAAGTAAAAATAACAGTTAAAACGAGAATTACTGTTTCCAATTACCCACATTTCATTTTGCAGTAACAATCCGCTAGAGAGAATTATGGATCAAGTTCGGCTAGTCCTAAACGAACGGGAAAGAGATTAAAACTAGTGGGTCCCGCCCACATGGGTCCAAAGGACATGCACAAATTAACAAAAAGCATGACTGAGTGACTGACAGAGACCGGCTCTCTAGGCATCGGCCTCGCCGAGCTTCTTCTTCTCAGGGGAGCAGATGAGCCAAACGTAACCGTACGGGTCCTGAACCTTCCCCACGCGCCCACCGCAGCACGCGCCGTCCTCGCCGATCTCGCCAACCGCCACGCCTCCTACGCCCACCGCCTTCTTCACCGCCGCTTCCACGTCATCGGTCTCCAGGCACAGCATCAACCCAGTAACAACAGTTTTGACCCTATCAAAAATAATATAAAATAAAAAAAGTCAACAAACCAACAAGAAACGAGATCGGCGTGATGGTCGAGGAGAAATGACAAGAATACCCCTGTGTACTAAGATACAGGATATGTCCAGAGATGGCCGATTGAAGGGGTGAAACAGACAAAAAATAGCAAGCAAGCAACGCTATCTCCTAAAACAACATAAATCGGAAAAAATAAACATAATTTAAATCATAGATCTACGAATATCAACAGAAAAACCATAAGTTTATCAACAAAAAAACACAAAAATCTTCACGGTAAGAGGAAAAATAATTCAAAAACGTATATATTTTGAAAACATGATATAGAAGACTGAACTCAGTATATGAACACAAAACCAAGGCCAATATGTACAACAGGTTCTTCACGCTGTAGATCATGAAGAAGAAACGCTGAAATAAAGAACAACCTAACTTCCAAAAAACGAGATCAGCGTGATTATCCAGAGAAAAAGACAAAAACAACCCTGGGTACAAGACGATGGAAAAATGTACAGAAAGGACCGAGTAAAGGGGCAAAATAGGCATTAAATTAAGTCCAAAAATAATCAATAAACTACGCTTCTCTAAACAAACTCAAACCGCCAAATAATCAAAGAAAAATGAGAAGTCATGATAAATAGTTACGAACACAAACTTATTGCAACGTATTAGCCTTAAATCAGTCTGTAATCGTAGATCTGTAAAGAACAAACTGTATCCATACAAATCGAACACCAGATCAGCGCAAAAACGGCAAAATAAATTTCTAAAAAACACAGTGAATGAAAACACAACGTCTCAGACTCTTAATAACAAAGAAACAACCAGAACAAAAACTCCATGGACAGCGAAAAAGAGATGTGTGAAGGAATTTTACGCTTCAGCCGGAGAATCGGTGCTGTCAGAGACGAGAATCGTGGAGCCAGCGAGCTTGAGCTGAGCGGAGACGATGAGAGGCAGCTCCTGGTCGGCCTTGCGCTTGGAGTGAACCGTACGTCCCCCCCCCTCGGCTCCGAAAGCAGACTTGTAGAACTGAACCGCGTCGGCGGCTTTCGGCGCCTCCACCACCAGCTGCGGCTTCACAGCCGTGAACGCCACCGCCTCGGCGGCGACCTTCGCGGCGGCTCCTCCGTTCTTCACCTCCTCTATCGCCATTGTTGATGGAAAAAAAAAGCTTCGCAAAACCCTAACAGACAGAAATGGATCAAGTTGAGGACGGAGTGAGGGAGGGGCAGGGAGTATTTATAGAAGCGGAGGAGAGGAACCGTTTGGCTTGTGCAGCGAGGACATAACGGTCATTACAAAAAACTCGGAAGATCGAGATTACGAAATTACCCTTGTTTTGCGTTCTATTTACCGGTGGTGCTGCTTTTTGGCGTGTTTCTCATGCTAGGCGGTGTAGCCTTCCACAACAGCCCGCGTGTCATGCACGCTCTGACTCTTTCTCCCCTTATTTTTAGATAATTGTAAAAATTGCTTCGTGGAGTTTTGTTTTTGTCCTGAATGCGATTAAATTTCTAATGGGCCGCGAGAAACGTGTAATATCAGCCCATTCCTTTGTTAACAGCCCACAAACTGGCCCATTACAAATAATATTCAGAAAAATTGGTTTTATATTCGTAAATTATCCACTGTGTCTCAGTCTCTTCTTCACTGATCCAAAAACCCCTCAAAACCCTCTGAGAAACACAGAAATGTTGCAGAGCACCTTCCAGATCTTCACAACCTCTCCTCCTTCCACGGTTCTTCAAGCTTGTCTGGTTCGTCCATCGGTTTTCGAAGCGCGCGCCTCTCTGCAATTCCAGCGCCGTCACCTTCGGGAGCTGAAGCAATCCGAGAGGAAGAAGCGGTTCTCGGCCTTGTGCACAGGCTATGGAGTCGGTGGAGGTTGCGCGGAAATGGGGTTCGATGAGGAAAGTGGAGGAGCTGGGACTCGAGAAGAGCAGGGAAGCCAGAAAATGGACCCTGCGCAGTACGAAGCTCTGCTGAAAGGGGGCGACCAGGTCACCTCCGTCTTCAAGGAGATGATTACGCTCGTAAGTTTTATTCAAGAAGATTGAGATGAATTGGGAATGTTGTGTTTGAATTGGAAATGTTTCGTTAATTTTTTTGATTTCTTATGTTTTGATTGTTTGTGCTGTCATGGATTGGCAAGTCGTGATGTTAGGTAGTTAGATTTGGTGCTGGTGAAGTTGATTCTCTGTTTATATGTAGACCAATTGTTTGGTTTCTGGTATTGTAATTGCTTGTGGATTTGCAGTTGGAAGATATGAACATGAATGAGGCATCTGAGGAGATAGCGGTGGAGCTGGCGGCGCAAGGAGTCATTGGAAAGAGAGTTGATGAGATGGAATCGGGATTTATGATGGCCCTAGATTACATGATTCAAACTGCGGAGAAGGATGGGGATGAGAAGGTAAGGTTTATTTGTGCTTATCATATATTGGAATGCTGTCTTAGTCATATAATCATGTTTCGTGATGGGTAGGTAAAAGATGTAGTCGTCATTCCTTCCTTGCAATCCTTTGGGATGATTGAAATGCTACTGAAATAATTGAACCATAAGTATTTAGGATTGTTTTTTCAGTAGCTGTTTCAACTAAATTTCCTTTGATGGTTTCACGCTAAGTTAATTCATATTGAAGTTTTGTCTGTGTTGATCTTGGTGCCTTGTCGGGTAGACTTTCATTTAAATGAGAATATGATTTATTTTGTGTTACATGCTGTAGTCAGTTTCAGCAGTAGATTCTAACATATATTTCTCTCAGCGCAAGTCGATATTGACGGTGATCAAGGAGACTGTGTTAGCCCATCTTACAAAAAAATGCCCCCCACATGTGAGGACATTTCTTTATGCAGCACAATTTTATATATCTGGACCTAAGTTGTTTTGACTGTTTAGTTACTCACAAAGCCTTATCTCCCTTTCTAGGTTCAAGTGGTTGGCTTGCTCTGTAGAACTCCCCAAAAAGAAAGTAGAAGCGAACTACTCCGCCGGGTGGCTGCCGGTGGTGGCATTTTCCAGGGTGAAAATGGCACCAAAGTACATATTCCAGGGGCAAATCTTAATGATATAGCTAACCAGGCTGACGATTTACTTGAGGTATTGACTTACAAAATGTCATTCTCCTACTTGATCATTATTTAAGTGTCTGGAATCTTCAGTTTTGAATGTATAAGTGTATATAGTGTGCATCTTGGACAGTTTTGGTTTGGTACGATTAAAGTTTGATCCTCTATAGTTTTGATTTTTTTGGTTGCAAGTTGCAACCCTAAAGGAAGTATTACTGTATTAGCAATCCTTCATGTTCCCATTAACTAGAAAAATAAAACCCATTTTGATGGAGGCCACACAGACACATTCTCCATCCTCCCTACCCGTTTTGATCTTGTTTTACAGGAAAGATAAAGAGAAGATTTAATGATTCTGACATAAAATGATCTTTAAATATTTAGCTCAGTAATTACTTGGGTCATCTAAAAGTTTCTTCGTTTTCTCCTAATTAGTAGGAACTGTGTTGGGGCTTCAAACTATGTTGGGAGTGTCCTGCTAGTATTCTTTTTCCATTTGCAATGAAATTATTCAGTGTGAAACTTTCATTTGGAAACGTACACGTGCTGTTGTATCTTATTACCATGTATTTGTGCCAATCCTTTTGCAGTCAATGGAAACTCGTCCAGTTGTTCCGGACCGAAAACTACTTGCGAGGCTTGTTTTAATCAGAGAGGAAGCTCGTAATATGATGGGAGGTGGAATACTGGATGAAAGGAATGACCGTGGTTTTACCACCCTCCCCGAATCAGAGGTCTGAATTTTGGATTGACAGTACTCCAATCAGTTATGTTATATCTTGTAGATTTCCATTGACTGAATAATAATTTCACTCATTCTTTCCAAAATTAATTATCTTCTTACATTGAGAAGTACCTATACCACTAATTTTCAGATTCCATGATGATTTTGTTCTTGTTGTTTAGCTGGTGCTGGCATACTCACAAAGTTTGTCTATTCAGGTTAACTTCTTAACCAAGCTGGTAGCTCTGAAACCCGGAAAAATAGTCCGCGAAATGATAAAAAATGTAATGCTGGGGAAAGATGAAGGTGCAGACAATTTTGAGGGTGATGGCGGTGGAATTACAGGAAGGGTGGGTTCATAACATTAAACATAACAAACCTTTTTGTACCAAGAAGTTTTTTTCTGAAGCGGAGTTAGATATATATATTCTATCATTGATATTTAAAGTTTCCTGTGATGATCTGCAGGGAAGTTATACAGGACGGAAACTACGCCCTGTGCGCCCTGGCATGTTTCTGGAGTCTGTCGCTAAGGTACTTCACTGCACACAAGTTGTTATCTTAGTCATTCGTGGCAAAAGAAGAACCAACGAACTTGATGGCATGTGTAAATTGGATTGGCAAACTTTTACTTTTCTTTTGCGTGGATGGTTTATCTCGACTACTCAACAGTCATCGTCAGTGCAGTCACTGACAAGCTTTCTCTATGTGGGTATGCTAGGTCTTAGGTGGTATATATGGTGGCAATGACTCTGGCATTACAGCGCAACATCTGGAATGGGTAACTTCTCTTTTTCCCTGATAATGTTTCCAATACTGTTTCCCATTCTATCCAAATTCTAGTTCTCATTTTAGGTACATTTAATCCCACAAATATACCTTACAAAAATCATCAGCATCTCATCGGAGTAGTTCCTTCAATTTTTCATGTATCAAGCATTTGAACTCATTTATATAACTTTTGAAGAATACCACTTCCCCACTATATACGCGAACATGAAGTTACCTGCCTGAAGTTTGTTTGTGCAAATCTGTCATCGGCCTTATCCTAGCTATACCAATTTCTTTATGAATAGAAATGGCTTCACTTGAGTGCATACTTTTAATTATTTTAATAGATGAATTGTTTTGTTCCTTCCTCTTGTATCCAGGTTCATCATAACACACTTGAAATTCTTCAAGAGATAGCATTCTAGTTACCCTCCAGGTAGGTGCCGAATGTTGTCACTTTGTCAACCTTATTTGTTACCTTATCGTGCCATCAGAAGAAAACAATACCTGGTAGAGCAGCATCTGATTTTATGACTGTAACTTCTGACCAAACAAGAGTCTCTTAAATGTACACAACAGAATAAAATACTGCAAAAAATGATATTCTGCTCACGGTTTTGTAGAGCACTATACTTAAATGTGCCAAAGGTTTTTTTTTACCTGGGTTGGCGTGTAAGGTTAAGTTGTGAACATACACACACACACTAAAAGTTTGTTGATGGACTCCTCTTAGTTATATCTTTTCTGCACATGCATGGCTGACTTACCAATGGCTTTAGGCTATTGAAGTTTGAACCCTCTATGAGCTTTTAATAGCGGATCACTAATGCTTGCTTGATCAACTGGTTAAGCACTTGACCTTGGGTCTTGAGGGACCTCTAAAGGATTCTTGAGAATCATAAGTTGGTGCTCTCGCTTCTTCATAGCATGGTCGAGCCCAAACCTTGGCACACAACTTGATGATAAAAAAAATCAAGGAAACAGCGGTTCCTTATTATGGATTGAGTCTTTTAGCGACTTTAGGGCGTTAAAGTTCAAACCCTCTTTATGAATTTTTATTAGCCATTCTTTCCTTCTCTGTTGATTTCTTTTGTAATTCTTTTATTATTATTACAGAATATATGATATGCATTATTTATAGCAGCGCATCAAATTCTTAAACATGTATTTGCATTTGATCAAATCTTTAATAAAACGTGTTTGCATTTTATCCTATCTTTAATTAAATTTTCAATGATGACAGGAATCAAGTGGGAACATACCCCAAATCCCACTTTTTGTAGCATCCCAAACCAGAAAATAGGCTACAGCAATGATATAGTCCAGTTAGCAACAAAAGGAAACCCCCCATGTGTGGTAAGGGCCCTCAGTTTGATACGAGAACATCAATGTATTATCTATGCGTCATATATACTTAGTAATGATTAATCCCGTGAGCTGCAGAAGCAAAACACAGCAAGGATTGTTATTTCCTATCACATATTGTCCTAATTATGATTTCCCCTTTTTCCACCTTTGGTATATAGAAAAATACGCCGACCCTTCCTCTTCCGAAGATTTGGCACCACCACGCCCTGTCTGTGTGTATCGCAATCGCAATCACTCCCCTTTTTAGGCCCTTGCCCGCCCCGTGGTGGCCTACTCTTGCTGTCCTCCCATACTGTGTTTTTGTGTGCATTTCTTGCCCTTGTGTAGGACATGGGTCTCTTTATTTTAAGGCAATTTGGGTTGTGGAAAGGGTTTGTGTTGTGCCCACATGAGGTACCTACCTTTATTGTAGTGATATTAAAGGTCCTATGTAATTCTTGTGCTTGTGGCCATTTTTAAATGTTAAAACATTGTTTAGTTGAGCTTTCTATTTTTATTTTCTAGATTTGTGAGTTGTTTTTGGGATGCTATTTACTTGCAGGAGTAACGAATTGAAAGCAATTCATGAACATAGAGATGTTGGGTTTGTATTTTGAGCTATCTTATTGTAACTGTCATTTATTGAGTGAAAGTGAAAAGCACTATAGCTTGTGAATAAGAGTGTTTCTCAAGCTATAGTGCCATTTATCATTGACTTGGATTTTAGTACGCTGGTTCAAACTGAAAAATTAAATAAAGCTACTTGAACTGCACTAACATCCTAAAAAATTTCAAGAATTTGATACAACTGAACTGGAAAAACGGAAAAGATTTTTCAAGAGTCTCGGGTCTAAGAAATACATGATAAATACTACCAAAATGAAATAAAGTACTCCTAAAACAAATTATATAAAGGTATCTATAACTTTCTTGCCCGGACCTACCCCAACTGAGAGTAGTTATGTGGGAAAGCTGACCGAATTTTAGATTGAGTTTAATTAAATTTTATTTTCAATTTTTTTACGTATATTTTAAAACATCGTATAATGTGTTTTATGTGAAGTATATAAAATATTTGTTTAATGCAAAATGATTTTTATTGATATTTTCTACCTTCTCAATTTATTTTTTGTCGAATTTACATCCTTTATGAGTTTTAGAACTTAAACACCAAAATTAAATATTTTATTGAATTAGAACTAAATTTTATTAACCATCAATGTGACTTGAGTTTTAACGTCACTGAAAATAAAGTATCCTAATTAAATCATAATTAATTATTGAAATAGAGAGTTATTGATCTCAATTCTATTTTTATGGTTCATAATTTATTATAACCCACCTAATCAGGAGCTCCAAAAACACCAACTAGTCACTACTATTGAATGATCCATGGAAGCATCGAAAATTCCTTATACCTAATTGACGAAAATACCCTTCCCATAATTGCTTCAAAATAAACGAATGAAGACAGAGCACAAAACAACGAGAGGAAAAGAGAGCAGGGCAAAAGAGTCACGACAATCGAGGTAGGGCCCACACCAACAGCCTACCGCGATCCTAACCGTCCGATCAAAAATGGAGGAACTGATGATTTGAAATTGAAATGATACAGTAGAGGAAAAAACAAAGAAGAGAGTATTTGAATTTTGAGAAGCAACACTCAATCTCTTCACATTTCACTCCATCTTCTTCTTCTTCTTCTTCTTCTTCTCCACAGATTTGAACGCTCGATCACGCCGTGACAGGTTCAGAGGACGATCGGAGGAGAAGAGATCGTCTCTCCTCTCTCGAACTCCGGAGCAGAGGCTTTTTGCTGTTGTAATCGTCGTCTTCGATCGACATGTCCGGTTACGTTGGAATTCTTGTTTCAGATCCATGGCTACAGAACCAGTTCACGCAGGTCGAGCTTCGAAGCTTGAAGTCACAGGTGCGCTCCGTTTCTGTTCATTCTCAAATTGAATTGTGTTTGTTTGTGTGATTGTGGTTTTGATGTTGTGAGGTTCAGTTCTTGGCTCTGCGGAGGGAGAGCGGTACGCTGACGGTGAGGGACTTGCCGGAGAAGATGTCGAGGTTGAAGGCGGTGGGAGAGAGTCTCACCGAAGAAGACAGAGCTGAGTTTATTCGAGATTTGCACCCAAACATGGACGATGCTGTTGATTTCGAGTTCTTCCTCAGGGTCTGCTCTTCGTTTCCAGCTTGTTTTCTTTTGGAATTTCGAATTTGATCGGTTCTAAGAGTTAGGCAAGACTTTACTGTGATTTTTGAAGCATATACAATTCATGAAACTAGTATAAGCTTGGGCTCATCAATATGAGAAAATTCAACCATTAGTATATATGTATATATTGCTGTTTTGATGATATGTGGAAAATTTTGAATTTGTAGGATGTTAGTGAAATTGGATTGAAATTTATGTTGAAATGTTGGCAGGTTTATTTGAAACTCCTATCACATGTAAGTGCCAAAACAGGAAGTGGCACTAAGAACTCGTCTGCATTCCTTAAGAACGCAACCACTACGCTTCTCCATACCATCAGTGAATCAGAGAAAGCGTCTTATGTTGCACACATTAATCACTACCTTGGAGAAGATGGGTTCTTGAAGAGATACCTGCCCATTGATCCCTCGACTAACGATCTATTCGAGATCACTAAGGATGGAGTTCTTCTCTGGTGATTGATCATTGATAATATTTTTCTTGTTGTGCTAACATGTTTGTGATTCTGATGAGTTCTTCTTTGATGCAGTAAACTTATCAATGTGGCGGTTCCTGGGACAATTGACGAACGAGCTATCAATACTAAGAGAGTGCTCAATCCGTGGGAGAGGAATGAAAACCATACACTTTGTCTCAACTCCGCCAAAGCTATTGGATGTACTGTGGTCAATATAGGGACCCAAGACTTTATTGAAGGAAGGGTGCGTGCACATATTACTCCATTTATAGAATTAAAAGACTAGGGATTGAATAATTTCTCAAATTATGGAACATATTGGTTTCATTCTCTTCGGTAGTGTATACAGTTAAGGCACTTGCCATCGTGATACTAATACAATTGCCTCTCAGTTCGGTTAACAGTAAGAATAATCTCCTCTATGTTCTCATTTTCAGCGTCATCTTGTGCTTGGAGTAATTTCTCAGATCATTAAGGTAAGATAAGGGTGTCTTTTTTACTTTAACGATATGTACGTAAAATGTGGTAGATTAAGCGCTCACACACATAACCATCTGAAGTTTCACCCTCTCTTTTCCCCAAAACTTAAGTACTTAACCTTCTAATTGTTCTCTTATTAGATACAACTTTTGGCAGACCTCAACTTGAAAAAAACACCTCAGTTGGTGGAGCTGGTTGATGACAGTCAGGTAGAAATGTGCTCTTTCGCTTAGAATTTGGCTTCAAATGATTTGGAGTACCAGGGTTTTACACTGACAATTTGGGTATTTGACTAACCTTTTCGATGGAAACACAATAATATATAACAGGATATGGAGGAGTTGATGAATCTACCTCCAGAGAAGATACTGTTGAGGTGGATGAATTTCCAACTGAAGAAATCAGAATACAAGAAAATAGTTACCAACTTCTCTTCTGATGTGAAGGTAAATGGGAACTAAAATTTATCTTATGAACCCCACTTTTTACTATTTAATTTCATTGATTTTTATAAGTTGGCATTAGTAAATCAAGTAGAATTGCTTTGAATTTATGTTTAATTGGTATTAATGGTGCGCAACTCAGCTAGACTCTGAGTGCACAGTAATTGGGCATCTTTGTGCATATATGTATATATATATTCGAAGTGTTTTATATGTATGTGTTCAAAGTGTTTGTAAAGCATGAACATTATGAAGCTATAAACTAAGTATTTTGAATCCCCTATTGATAAGATCATACTTCACAGTACACCGTAAAGGGGCTAATGGATGACCAAATTTTGTTACCTCTATCTACAAACATAAAGTATCAGTGGGTGGACACTTTTATTGTACAATACTGAACATCAATACATCCAGAAAAAAAAATAATTTTCTGGTAAGTTCTCAATTTCTTCAATGATGAAACTGGTCTGTTAAGCAGGTTATTTCAGCTAGTCATATATTCCAATGGTATAAAAAGCATCCATATGGCTCAATATTGCTTTTTATTTGAATGTGATATGTTTATTTTGCAGGATGGAGAGGCTTATGCGCACCTGTTAAATGTTCTTGCTCCTGAACACAGTAATCCCAACGTGTTCACTGCAAAAGATCCATTCCATAAAGCAAGGCTAATTCTTGAGCATGCAGATAAAATGGGTTGCAAGAGATATTTAACTGCAAAAGATATTGTGGAAGGCTCTGCAAATCTTAACCTTGCTTTTGTGGCACATATTTTCCAGCACAGGTCAGAATCCTCACCTGAGCAATGAATTCTCAGTCTAAATGTTGATACATTTGGAGGTTCTATGATGGTAGATTGAGATGAGATTGATATAAAATGCCAAGAAGTGCGCGTCTAGATCCTAAGATCTTGTAGAATTCCACTACCATTAATTATAACTCATGTTCACTGTTTGAGGACACAATACCAAATTCAGCTTGACATTTTTGTCCTCGGCGCAAAGGATGAGGAGAGGGAAATGAATTCACTTATTGATGATGATTATGACATCATCATTGCATTTATATGAAGAGATACTAATATAACAATGGCTGTTTCCACCATTAGTCTCTCCACAAGATTTCCTTCTCTTATCATTGCTAAAGCCACATCCAATTATGTACAGCACTGCTGCTATACCACTTCAACCCAGGCACAAGTGTTATCTGATCACATCCTAGTTACAGCTCCCAAGTTATTATGGTCTTTAGCTCCTTACCTTTTTTCAGATGTATTCAATTTTAAAAAGATTTCTCCCCTATATCACGTAATTTATTCATGTAATGAAATGTAAAGAGGCTGTGAACTTAATGTCCCGTTCTTACATGCAGGAATGGGCTCTCAACCAAAACGAAACAAATATCTTTTCTTGAAACTTTACCAGATGACACCCAAGTCTCTAGAGAAGAAAGTACCTTTCGCTTTTGGATTAACAGTCTTGGGAATTCTGCCTGTATTGACAATGTCTTCGAGGATCTTAGAAATGGGTAAGTACTGATAAAATCGATAACTAGATGTAGATCTTGTTTTGTATGGAGGATTAGTAATTTATATCACCGGCCTTATTGATATATTTTGAACATTTATTTCTCAAATGGCACTCCAATTATAAGTTCTGTTGTTTAAAGAATTTGTTTTTTCTCCCTAGTCTATGTTATTATTTGTTATGGTTGCAAGTAGATATAATTCATGTCAAATAGTATATATGTTCTAATTTTCTGCTACTGAAATGAAATTTATGTTCCTGTGCAGATGGATACTTCTAGAGACCCTTGATAAGGTGTCACCAGGGATTGTTAATTGGAAAATTGCAAATAAGCCTCCAATTAAAATGCCTTTCAGAAAAGTAGAAAACTGTAACCAAGTCGTGAAAATAGGAAAACAGTTGAAGTTTTCTCTGGTTAATGTTGCAGGAAACGATATTGTTCAAGGGAATAAAAAATTAATATTAGGTATGATTTCAGTCACATTGGTAATTGGTATACTGTAATATTGCCCTCTACTTTAGCATTGCAAGATGCTTCGATGAAGGTTTTTGCTGCCACCTTGACATCTATTTTTTCTTCTCTCCATCAGCTTATTTATGGCAGTTGATGAGATTTAATATGCTCCAACTTCTAAAGCATTTGAGATTCCATTCCCATGGGAAGGAAATTATTGATGCTGATATTCTAGAATGGGCCAATGCCAAAGTACGCAACTCGGGCAGCCAGAGCCGGATGGAGAGCTTTAAGGTATCATATATATAATAACTAGTATAGATTTTCAAGGATTTAAATCTGTGCCTAAGGTTTCTCTTACATATGGTTCTTTACTCGAGTATAAACAAATAATTGTCTGATTTGTGGCTCTTGCCACCCATGTGTCATACTCTTTTTTCACAAAATGAGTGTGCCCTACGTGATTTTATTTTATTTTTGCAAAAAAATGCGGTGAGTGAAGTTATGCCTTGATTTTCTGGTATAACCTCATATTCTACTATTGCTAACTTATAGGTGATAACTAACTAATGATAAATATATAATTGATAGTAGGACCATTTAATGAGACAAAGATAGTGAGTATTGTTTTTAAATATTTATTTACAAAGTGAAATAATATTTATTTTACATTAGTATATTCAGTATCAACACAGCTGATCATTTGTATCTATTTCAATTTTCAGGACAGAAGTTTATCGGATGGCATCTTTTTCCTTGATCTGCTAAGTGCGGTGCAGCCAAGAGTTGTGAACTGGAGTCTTGTTACGAAAGGAATAACCGGTACGTTCGCTGACTTCTAATTTTGTGTTTCGTGTGTATCATTGCTCATTAACTCTTTTCCATGGCACGCATGTGCCATATGTTATGTTTTTCCCCAGTAAATTGATATGTGATTAGTCCCCAGAGGCCTTATCCCGTGTTCTAAAAATCCCGACTAACCCCCTATTAATTTTCTATTAGTTTCCAGAGGCCTTATCTGGTGAACTGGCGCCTAATGTATTAGAAGACCGTTCAAAATGCCATAAACTCCCTGATAGTCAACCAAATTTTTTTCACTCTCATATTCAGGAGATTGCAGCTAACGGATTTTATTGTAGAAATATAGTAATTGGGAAAATGCAAGTTACTTCATTGAATTTCCTTTTTCTTTCTAAACTCTTGATGTTGTACCAAAGATGACGAGAAAAGGATGAATGCCTCATACATAATCAGTATTGCGAGGAAGCTCGGTTGTTCGATATTTCTGCTTCCAGAGGACATAACTCAGGTAACTCCGAAACAACTACCATCACTTCATTTCAAGATCTGTCTGAAACTTGTATACCTTAAACTTAACATGGCCGTAACACGGTAAAAAATATTTACAGGTGAACCAAAAGATGATCCTGACGTTGACTGCAAGTATCATGTACTGGTTCTTGAAGCAGCCCGTTGAAGACAGGCCAGGTGGAGTTTCGGACAGCGAGAACGGGAGCCAGTTGGAGACAATTTCGAATTCAACGGTCGATGACTCTGCCTCTGAGTCTTCCACAGAGTAAGAAGGAAGCAATTAGTAGAGTGATAGGTGGTTTTTACATAGAACTTTTGCTTTAAGTTCTATAAATTATTTTCCATTTGTAATTGTCAATGTTTTGGGTAAAAATGAATTGGTTGCAGAGATCTCAGTGTTGTGAAAGCAAATTTTGCTGAATCAAATGTACGGGTGGATATTGTGTATGCTGGTATAGTATCTAATGACATTGGGCTGTCCTCTTTTTATAAAGCCCAAATTGAATGGGCCGGTTTGGAGAAGACGCTTTCAGTGGGCCAGACTGTGATGGTCCAGCCCAAGTGGCGTACAAATTGTTAAGGTATAATTCCAGATTTACAAACTTGGTGTCGAGTGGGGATGAGATTTTAAATCCGACCGGTAGAAAATACATATCACTATATTTTCTACGAGGCCGTTGAGGACTTTATATCTTGAACCCGCTAAAATAAGAGACAAAAATCACTAAATCTGTTGTGAAATCACCGTGTTGGCAATCCTAATAGTGAGTCTCGACCTCTATTTCCATTGTTCTCTTACACCCAATGCTTGAGGAAATGAGTTACATGAAGACGGTTGGATCTGTCGTGAATCAAATCGTAGTTTATTGGTATCAGTTAATATGGTGGTTTTGCTAGGGTCCGAATGTGCGAAAAGAACTCGACCCGACTGTATGAAAGGCTTGTCCAATGACACGTCATGTTAAACTGTTCGACAAGGCCGGCCTGAATGGCATGCTATATCGGTCGACACAAATTCGTCACAACAAACTGACCTCAAATCACATAAATTCTTGTCTATTATTTTATGTGAATTTCTTATTTATTTTTACACTCGGATTTTCTCCAACGAATTAGGCATATCTCTTTATTCTAGAACGAGTATTTTGTGGATCGTATTCTCTTATTCAAAATATTTCCGATCATCTAATAATAATATTTGTTAGAGTCCCACATATGAAAGATGTAAATCTATTCACCACCTTATATAACAATCTGAGTCTCCACCTACCAGCTTGAGCTTTTAGGTGGGTTGAGTTTCTGACATGGTATCAGAGCTTGGTGTTATATGTGACGTGACCTCCATATGACATCGGGCCTAAAAGCCCATGGATCGGAGGGCATCCAATCTATATCTGCCCCCGCTCGCATGTTTCCACGTGCATTTCAAATCGACTTGCACATTGTTATTACATATATATTGGCTCATTTTTAGGCAACGGAGAATGTCGCACGAAATGTCGAAGACGATCTCTGCAAC
>JAYMTQ010000608.1:0-16808 GCA_036897385.1 Geranium incanum | reverse complement strand
TCATGGCTCGTGACTTAACCAAGTATGTTTTAACTAACAGTAGCTGGGATCATGGTGCAAGGTTTGGCCCACCATCTGGTGCTTTAGCTATCCGGTATAATCCCGGGTTAGTTTGTTTTATAATTTAATAATATGTCAGTGTTTTTCCCTAAAATAATTATGAAACTTACAACAATACATACATGAACCTTTGCAATTTAATAAATATAAAATCGAGTAATTGCCAAGGGATGTTGAAAAGAATCAAGAAGTGTACCACTCCCATAATACATCAACAAGTGTATAACTCCCATGATACAACAACTTTAAATTATTACGGAACACCAAATGTCTAGTTCAAGTGAATTGGCGTCTTTTTCTATCACTAAACTTAGGGAAACATTTAAAGACTAAATAATATGAGAAAAAACAAAATCTTCAATTTTTTTGTCTTTAAGATGAGTTCAAATGAAGAGAAATGATAGGAAATTGAAATGTTTGTAACATAAAATCCTAATTTTGTAACCTATGCATTAAGGAGAATGAAATGCATATCAATGTGTATTGAATCATGAGTATAAATTAATTTTGTAAGTTCTGAATCGTGTGTACGCCAATTTTGACGAGACTTTGTTGTGATAAAGTACTCGGCAAACTTGATAATGATGATCTTAACATTGCTAAGTTGTGCAATGTAAGTTAGCAACCATACATCCACATAACGAGTTTGTTACCCTAGTTGTCACATAAAAAATCTTAATGTGACGCTCTCGCTCCTCACCTGCCCCTCTGGCCGCCAAATTTTTCAAACACCCCTTACCTCCCCCGATCCACAATCAAACCCACAACGAGTCACAACACCCGTCCCTGACGGCTCGACACCGCTCACCTCAACTGCTAGACACCACTCGCTCCGACATAGCCAAATCAACGATTAGCAGAGGCAAATTTTTTGGCTTCATTCACTACGACAAACATAATGAATGGCTAAAGTCCATTTTCACCTTTGACGACTGATCCTTCTCAGTCGATCGCCTTTACTGCCCAGATCTCCTTCTTAATGTATCCCTTACAGGCAACCTCAAGTTCTCAATCTCACCAGCACACTTGTCCCACCCAAACCCACGAGACCCTCATAAGCCATATCACAAACCGATTCCTCCCACCTTGCCCCACTCCTTCATATAAAATTTGCTAGACTCAATCGAATGACGTTTTGTACTATTTAGGGCCTGATAGGGTTTGTTTTATTTTCTTTAGATTTTTTTTGCCTTTTTATACTCGCAAAATTAATAACATAGCTAAAAATAGAGACCTTGAGACAACCAAAGTTGTGACGATCGAAGGTGACGAATAGAGTTGTGACGGCAGAAAGAGATGCGATGATGAACGGAGCTGCGACAACGAACAAAGGTGATGATCAACAATGTTCCGAAAACGGGAAGGAGTCGCCAACGAGATTGACTGAGATGAGAAATTGACGAAGGGGTCGAAACAACGTAATAACCTAAAATCATAATCGGTTTGACTCAGGTTGATCGAGTTTTAACCGAGTTTGGGGCTTCTCGCTTTGAGGAGGTGCAAAATTCCGAGTTCTCCCTGAATTGAGTTTCATAACACTATTCCCACCATATTTTTTTGAAAAATATTGTCTTTTAACTGTTGGAAAAGTAAAAAAAATCACTTTTTTTATATAAAATAAAATATCCCATTAAAAAAAGTAACGCATTTTATTCTCTCATCAAGTTGAGTAGCATTTTAGAACAAAATTTCCAGAGTAAATATATAAAAAGAGAGGGGCGCTCGTACAAATACCTTACAATTATTGCCCATTACGAATAATTAATATTTTTCATAGCGTGAATCTTCCGCGCGCAAGGGCACACGCGGTCAGCCACGGGCTCAATAAAACACGTTCCGTCTCACGCGCCAGAATAGGTTTGCGTTTACTTACATCACCCATTCCCTCAATCCCCTCCAAACGTATATATTTCTGCAAGATCTGCAATTCACGCGACTCAAGCTTTGAGAATCGGCCATCAATGGAGAATCCCGAAGCACAGGCTCTAGGGTTCCGAGATCGCAGACCCACCGCTGTCGGTAACCTCCATGTCCTGCCTGATGAAATCATCTGCTCCGTCTTGGAGTGCCTCACTCCTCGCGATATCGGTCGTCTCTCCTGCGTCAGCAGGTTTAATTCCTCTTGTAATTGATCAAAGCTTTCTGTGTTTTTCAATTTTCATTTCTGCGCGTTCGATCTTTAGTGGATTGTTCTTGAAGCCGGTTATGGCGTTCGCTGGCTAATTGGTGTACACAAATGGTTTAGGTGTTCTTTTGGTGAACTCAATTTGAAGCAGCTATGAGCTGATTGAGCTGATCATATGAAAACTGAGAACTTTAGTTAAAGAACCTAAGGTACTCTGCAGTAGTAGCAACTTGTAAAGCTTTCTAGGGTCTAGGGTAGGGGGTGGAGGATATGAGTTATGGCACATTAATACACCTTTGATGAGCTATCTCCAACTTTATGAATCATTTGGCTTCAATTATAGGTGTGATTTTTATGGGTGTAATGTTCACAGGTTTATTAATGAATTGGATTAAGTTAGAGAATTTTTACATATACCAGATAGGAAGTTAAATGATTCATCTCTAAGTGTACTGTAAAATTGCAAACTCATTTGTTCTTCGAGAGAAGCCTTTAGAAGGGGATTCTGGTTTTCTTACATTTTGATTTTATGCTCCTCAGTATTCTTTTGATATATAAGTGAATGTTCAGTGCTGTTTGTTGTTCCTTAAAATAGCAGGCTATCTGCAGGGACATATTTCTCAATGAAATCGATATGTTAAATGAGTTTTTTTTTCTGTTTTCTGTGTCATATGCGGCAGTTTCAAACGTAGTTGGAGGGAAAAAAATACATTCTGGAGTTCTGTTCCTTTCGTTGTATCATTTTTCTAACACTTGACTCTAATCTATCTTCACCCATAAAGGTTGTTTTTATTTATTTGTGCAGTGTGATGTACATACTATGCAATGAAGAGCCACTTTGGATGATTCTGGGCCTCAAGAATATAACTGGTCATCTTCAATACAAAGAATCTTGGAAGAAAACCACACTCCTTTATTTGTATGTGTCAAATTTGGATCAACGCTATGATATTGTTGAATTTTATGTTTTGGTACTAGTTTTGTTGTAATACTTTCCAAACTTGTGGAACCTCGTTTCCTCTTTGTGATATATGTACACTACTATGTGTTGATCATGGTCATTTTACCTCAGATACAAAGAGCATTTGCCAGACGATTTTGAAGAATCTTGCAGAAGGCCTCTGTATTTTGACGGTAATAGCTCTGTTAAAGCTTCTTTGCCACAATGAATTCCTTGTCTTTTATATCATTACATTATGTATTCATTATTATGCAGGGTTCAACTCTTTGTTCCTGTACAGAAGATTATACAGGTGCAATACTACATTGGCAGGATATTCTTTTGATGACGGAAATGTTGAAAGAAAGAAGGACCTCTCTTTGAAAGAGTTTTCAGATGAATATGACGGGCAAAAACCGGTATAGAATTCATGTACTCCCTAAGTCCCAAAATTAGTGTCCTATTTGACTTGTGAAAACTGAGATTGCGTGAAGATAGTGCATGACTTTCCCCTCATACCCCAATGGCCCACCATGTTTTACCCCTCTAAGTGTTGTAACTAACTCATAGGGAGAATATTATTGAAATTTTATGCATAACTAAATTCCTGAAAGAGAAAGCGGCATATATTTTGTGATATCCAATTAAGGAAACAGGATATTCATTTTGGGGGCGGAAGGAGTATTTAATATTTTATTGCCTATCTTCCATATAGTTAAAGTTAAATTGAATTTTTTTTCAATTGACAATGAACCAATAAAGTTGGAGTTGAATTGGTGCAAAATAACCTCAATTCTGTCTTAATATATTTACATTGTCTTATTACTGCCAAACTTCTTGCCTTTAGGCTTTTGTTCTCTATCGTCTTTCCTGCAATCATTTCATTTTAGGACCTTTCCATGTACTCAGAGAACTACCTCAAGTATATCCTTTTCTTATTTATGTTGTATGTTAGTTCAGGCTAATAGTTCGGAAGTTTGTTATCTCTATGCATGTCTTTCCCCTTCTCCTTTTTAAAACTAGTAATTCTTCATGGGGTTGGTTGAATGCGTTTTTAAGAACATCATTCTCGTGTTAATAGTAATGCTTGCTCAAGTGTGTTAAATGAGCAACTTTCTGAAAAGCTAAAACAGAAACATGAAATGTATGCAGAAACAAAATCTTTGCTACTAAGTGTGCACATCATTAACAATTAAACCTACCTTACTGTCTACTCAATGTTGAACCCTATACTCTTATGCCACCAGAAAAACCTTTTATATGCCTATTTTTCTTGTCTTTGATAGACATGTAATTGTCATGTCGCATATTTTATATTTTTTAACATCAATTTTCTTCTAGTAATTTCCTTGATTCACTTGGGTTGATTTTGAACCCTGTTCCAGGTTTTGATTGCTGGATTGGCTGATTCTTGGCCAGCAAAGAAAGAATGGTCAACTGACCAGCTATTGCTGAACTATGGAGATACAGCGTTTAAGATTTCTCAAAAGAGTTCCGGGAAAATGAAAATGAAATTTAGTGATTATGTCTCATATATAAAACTTCAGCATGATGAGGACCCCCTGTATATCTTTGATGACAAGGTGCTCTTATCTTATTATGGTCGTGTGCTATTTAAATAATGCTTGCTTTTCTGAACTTAAATTATGGAAGAGTACTGCAACATATCTTTCTTGCAGTTTGGGGAAACTGCACCAGGATTGTTGAAGGACTACAATGTCCCACATCTATTCAAAGAAGACTTCTTTGATGTCTTAGATAGAGATCAGAGGCCACCATTTAGATGGCTCATCATTGGTCCAGAGAGGTCTGGCGCCTCATGGCATGTTGATCCAGCTCTTACCAGTGCTTGGAATACTCTTCTGTGTGGCCGCAAAAGGTAAGTTTGCCACTTCCTGATAACTGTTGTTGTTGCGCTTTAGTTCCCAGCACTAAATTTTTATATGTGTAATTCGTGATCACCTTATTCCACAATTGTGGTCATCTCTCACTTAAATATTATGTCTCAGTTGCTAATAGTTGATAAAACTGTGGCCATGTCATGAAACTATAATTCTGTTTTCATCTTTGGTGGTCTAAGTTTGTACTTGACATGATATTAATTACTGAACACCTGTAAGTTACAACTTACAAAAGCCCCTTTCAATTCATTGACATGTTTAAAAATATGCATATACTGTAATGATGATGCAAGAAATTTAGGAATGAGAAACTCGGATGATCACTGCAATTTCCTTTCACTTAACCCAACCCAAGCCCAACACAATCAATAGATGGATTGGTTTCAGAAATGCCAATTGTCTTATGATGGCTTGTTTTCTTAGGCCTCTCAGGGCAATGTGATTTTTCAGATCTGATTTGCATTTGAAGCCTTGAATGTCTTTTCTGGCGGGTCACTGGAGTTCTTGTCCATATTGTCTCTCTCTTATACTTCTCCAACTAAATTGAGCTCAGAAATTCACCTTTACCAGTTGAGTAAAATATAATATTATTGGTGTTTGTCTAGCTCTGGTCATATCAGTCAACCCAGGAACTTCTGAGTTGATTGAATCACTATCCTTTTGTTTCTCAATACATTTGTTAAACCCTGAATCTTCTAGATGTTTCTTTTAAAACTTTAGTCTTTATTCACAAAGTTAAGGTTATTGATTTTGACCAGCATCGCATGACCATGGCTGAATGATTCATTTCCAGGGCAATGTGAAATCGGTAGCTGCTCAATCAGTGATTAATTGTCCCTTATTTTGTTTCATTTTATCTTTGAGTGTTGTTTGATGTTGCTCATTTTTGGTGCAAAATTTGCAAATGTTTATGGTACCTTGATACTCACTTTGCTTTCTTGTATGTACTGTATTATTTTCTGTACAAGAGTTTCCCCTATTTCACTGTAACTGTAACTGCTGACCTCATGAAGATATAACATAGGATATCATATTTGAATAGGTGGGCTCTATACCCTCCAGGAAAAGTACCCGTAGGTGTTACTGTACATATAAACGAAGAAGATGGTGATGTCAACATTGAGACTCCGTCATCTCTGCAGGTATTCTAAATGCAGGCTTTCTGACCCTTTATAATTCTTGCACTATCTATTATTTCTTTTTTTAGCGTTCATTCAATAACTTTTTTGGGTCCTTCTGTGTGCAGTGGTGGCTAGATTTCTATCCACTTCTTGCAGATGAAGACAAGCCTATTGAGTGTACACAGTTACCTGGGGAGACAATATATGTTCCAAGTGGATGGTGGCACTGTGTACTGAATCTGGAAACAACTATTGCTGTTACACAGAATTTTGTGAACTCCAAAAACTTGGAATTTGTATGTTTGGATATGGCTCCTGGTTATCGTCATAAAGGAGTTTGCCGTGTAGGATATCTTGTTCTTGATGAAGAAATCTCTGATGATGCTGAAAATCATATGGTAGACAATGAAGATGGTTTAAGTAATTCAGAACTGATGAGAAAGGAAAAAAGAATAAAAACTCACAGCTCTGGAGATGATTCAGATTATAAAAAATCTACCAATGGGGCCTCTCGAAGTTACAATTTATGGAAACAAGGATTTTCTTATGATATAAATTTTTTATCCAAGTTCTTGGATGAAGAGAGGGACCACTATAATTTTCCATGGAACGCTGGAAACTGCATTGGGCAACGAGAAATGAGAGATTGGTTATCGAAGCTTTGGGTTCGAAAACCTGGAATGCGGGAACTAACATGGAAGGTATATTACTTCTATACTTTTATTTATTTATGAAAAGGGGATTGGACATCTGAAACTTCCGAAAGATCTGAATTAGGATACAAGGTCTAAAGCAAGTTAAAGATTAAATGTGTTGCAAGGTTTAAAGGCTATTGTCAAGATTGCAACTTCCTGAAAAGCAAAGCCATTCAAAATGATGAATACGACCCAAAAAAACAAATCATAAACATATATCACCTTCCTTTTTTATAGCATGAAGCATGTAGGTAGACTTCATTCCATCTTATTCTTGGGTAGCGACCACCTTGGCTGAGATCGGGATTGATGATCCTTTCATGTGATCTATCCTCTTCCTCTCATATGGAACCAACCTAAAAACTTAACTAGTTCGTCAAGATTGGAATTGACATCTATTATGGTAGAATCGACTGGCTTAGGTGAAGATCTATATAGAGGCAACCCATGTACTGACCATTAGTATGCAGACTTATGTTTCATAAGTTTGATTTTCTCGCATTGTAGTTCCTGAATTCTCGGTCATAATTATTTTTTGTTTTTTACTCTGCAAATGCCTTAGGGAGCATGTATTGCAATAAATGCAAATAAATGGTTGGAACGTCTAGCTGAAATTTGTGCTTTCCACAATTTGCCTTCTCCAACAGATGATGAGAGGCTTCCTGTCGGCAGTGGCAGCAATCCTGTAAGTACATTTCTAGTTTTTATATGTTGTAGGACATCACATTATTAAAATGTATATGATCATTGAAACAGAATTCAGGGGATGTAAAGTTTCTCCATGGTAAACTGCTTGCCTTTCTGTACAGGTTTATCTCATGGGGGACTATGTCACCAAAATCTTCATTGAAGGAGGTTTGGAAGCTTCAATTCATGGTTTAGGTGCTGAGGTATTTTTGTTCTATCTTCCTGGTTCATACATCTTTCTCGAATGCTGTCTGATTCTTGTACCGCATCTGCACAGCTTGAGTTGTACAGTCTACTACATAAAGTCGGCTCACCTTTGAAAAATCATATTCCTGATGTCGTGTCTAGCGGGATTCTTTATTTTGAAAATGGTTCCTATTCAATAGTGCCCTGGGATGGAAAAGGAGTACCTGATATAATTACGAAATGTAATTTGATTCCAAAGAAGTTTGTAGAAGATGGTTTTGCTTTTGGTGTATGGAGCAAGAAAATGTTTGAATATAAAATGGCTGGGATGCCCGAGAATGGCTCGATCAAGTCAGCTGGATGCACTTGGATATGGCCGTATATTATAACAAAACGATGCAAAGGGAAAATGTTTGCTGACATGTAAGTGGTCTTGTGTTAGCTTAAATTAAATCCTAAATTTTAGATATTTAATGCAGCTACAGGTAGCATGATGCAATTACCATCAGCTTAATTCATTCTTGTTTATGCAGAAGAGATGAGGTATCATGGCAAGATGCACTGAACTTAGCTTCTTTTTTGGGAGAGCAGCTGCACAACCTTCATCTCTTGGCCCATCCACCTATAAATGATCAAACTTTCTCAGATATTGAACAAGAGAGAAAGTTGTCCTCCACTAATGGCAGTACAGACGTTATTCCTGATACATCAAATATTCCAGCAGAATGGAAACTCTTTATGAAAACTCTGGCACAGAAGAAGAAGGATGTCACAAAGCGCTTGACTAAATGGTAAACTCATGTCACAACAGAATAGCTGACTAACTTTTGAGTGAGAACAATCATGAATACATTCCTTTCTAGAATGAAGTTATATATCTATGTGAATCATCGTGTGCTTGGGTTGGATACAAAGTTTGTTTTCCATATAAAGCAAACAGCGTAGAAATGCAATTATTTCATGATATGCTCCTTGCAGAAAGTTATCATGACCTTTTCCGTGGTATCCTAGGTGTAGACATGGTGAAGACTCATCTTATGTTCAATTAAGCAATATGGCACCCCAAAATTGTTTGGAAAAGGCTTGGTTGTTGCTGTGCAATATGGCGTTTACCATTACTGATTTCATTCTAAACATTATAGGTTGATTACATTCAGTACATGGTCCCTATGGGTGTTTCTGTAGATTATGCATTTTTAATTTGTTTGATGGTCTTGGAAAACAATTATTGCTTGCTCTTTCCCATGGTAGAAAAGATGTTTAGCTTGATAATTTTGTAGGTCAAGGCGAGGTCTATAGCTATTATTGCTGGTGATATGGAGCTCTGTAAAAATTGTTTGGCATGACATTATATCATTGTATTTCACTATTCTGAAATATTCTGTTTCATTTTGTAGGGGAGATCCAATTCCTAGAAAATTAATAGAGAAAGTTAATGACTACATCCCACATGATTTTGAGAAGTTTCTTGATATATATGAGGTTTTTTCCATATCCAATCTTGTTCTTTATCCCTCATTTTGTTTCAGTTTCATCTTTTGTGGCAAATATCCTATAGCTGTTTTCAGAATGTCTTACTTTTATTTGAATCCAGGGAGATGATGGCACAAACAAAGTAGATAAACCTTGTTGCTGGATACATTCAGATATTATGGATGACAATATCTTCATGGAACAGCATTCCATCAATCCTTGCACAAGGGAAAGTTTGGTTGATGCAGGACTAGTTGATGGTAGTGCAGTGAATGGCCATGATAGTATTGAAGATAGAAAATCATGGACTCCGACCTACATTCTTGATTTCAGTAATCTCTCTATAGGTTTGTGTTTTTTTATTCAGACAATATACAATCGTGCATGTCTATTGATTAGGCCTATCCATCTTTATTTGCATGGACGATGGACCTAGTGAAGTCTTGACAAGAGGTCCGGGAATTCTTATTCTTTCCTTGGCGATCTGATATTGGAAGAAAGCATATTGAGACATAGTTTGCATCATCTCTTATAGTTTACTTATTGCATATTTTGTGTGCATGTGGGGTTGTCAAGTAGCATGTGCAATATTGTAGTAGCCATGGAAGTGGAAAGAATCATGTGGTATGGTAGTCAAGTAACAATCTCAAGGAGAGTTATATAGGTTACTGATGTTGAATCAAGAACTTGTTTCTGGCCTGGTTTGGTGTCTAAATGATTTCATGTTCTTATAAAGCTGTGGTCAGAATTGTTTTAAACTGAAGTAGGTTATATATCTGGCACGATAAAGACTCTAGAGCACCCATATTAATTTTACCTTTGGAAGTAGAGTATACTATATCTTTTTGTTACCATTTACTTAACCAAATTTTATTTTGTTTGCTTTACAGGTGATCCCCTTTGTGACATAATACCCTTGCATTTAGATGTCTTTAGAGGCGACACCTCACTCCTTAAGAAGTTCTTGGAAAGCTATAAGCTCCCACTATCAAGAAGAACATTGCGTCCTGACTCAGTTGAGAGAGGAATTAACTCTGAACAGCTTTCATACCATGCCATGTAAGTAAAGGATCTCCATATATGCCTTATGTTTTCAGTTTAGTTGACGTCAATGTTGGTTCATATTAAATTGCATTATTCTAGTCTCGTCAATAAGCGTAATAGGGTGAGACTTATTGGAACAATAAGGTGGTTTCCATGTGATATTAAGGTGGCAGATTCTAGGCATTCAAACAACCTAAGTAGAGACAATATGTGCAAAATATTTATCTTGAATAACCATTTAATCTGCAAAAAAGTTAATCCTGGATCGATTTGTCTCAAGTCTGGCACATTTTGTGATTGGTTCATACCCAAGAAATATCTTGTAAATATGACTCATTGTTTGTTAATGAAAAACACTTATTTGGGGGCGTAAGTGTAAAATAACCTAGGTTCAACCCATATTTCTGGTCCAGCTGAAATAAAAGGACACATATGTTTCCTGGTGATTGTCACTAGTGCAAATATTATATCATGTTCTTTTGCTCTACAAATATGCACTCATCTTATTCATCCATACGTGCCTAGTTTTCTGTCTGGTGCAATTGTGGTATAATCCTTGGTAGTGGTAGAAAGGACTAACTTGGATGGTTTCATGTGCGCAGGTGTTACTGTATATTGCACGATGACAATGTTTTGGGCGCTATTTTTAGCACATGGAAAGACCTTAAGATGGCGACCTCATGGGAAGAAGTTGAGCACACAGTATGGGGGGAGTTGAATAATTATAGGGGTTTCTATTGATGCAACATTGTCACTTTCGCCAAAGGAACCTTTTACTGCTCACATACTCTGCAAAGTTGGGGCAAACTCTGGATAGATATTACAATATTTTTGTCAATCCTTAACAAGTAAACATCCATTGTATTGGCTGTATAAGTCTCACATTCACGGTAACTTTCTATTTAAGGAAGAGTGGACTCATTTGAAGAGACCTTTTAGTAGCCTTGGAATGTTTTCACCGTCCAAGGGCTTTCTTTTTTGACACTTTGGGTTGAACTCAATGACCTTGTTCTGTAACCAATTGGAGGTCCAAGATAAGAAATGGTGCTTCATTCACAACTAGCAGATATATTTCCAAAGTATCGCGTAACCTTGTACCAAATTCAAACATTCTACAGCGTAAATAGTCTGTTTGATCTGCTTACGACAACCAAGATCCAACTGTATGAATTCAGATTACAAATAAAGAGCCACATGTGTTGTATAGTAGTAGTACTGTGTGTGTAGTGGGGCCACCCTTTCTCTTAAGTCTTAATCATAACATTACCCACAACAAAAAAGAACATCTCTTTTTTCTTCTACTAGATGTGTACCCTTAAATTGAATTCCCGAAATCACCCCTGCCCAGTTTCACTATTCACGGTTCTACCCGTTCTCTCTCTAAAAGTCCAACGCAATCATCGCCCCCAGAAATTAATCCCCTCCACTTCCTCACTCATTCACTCCCCTTGTCCAACCATCAGATCAGATCCGATTGCATTGAGCTCTCTCTCTCTCTCGAACCAGGCATGGCGGCTGCAACAATTGGAGGTCGCGAAGAGTACGTGTACATGGCCAAGCTGGCGGAGCAGGCCGAGCGGTACGAGGAGATGGTGGAGTTCATGGAGAAGGTCTCGGCCTCCCTGGACTCCGACGAGCTCACCGTTGAAGAGCGCAACCTCCTCTCCGTCGCCTACAAGAACGTGATCGGCGCACGACGCGCCTCCTGGCGCATCATCTCCTCGATCGAGCAGAAGGAGGAGAGCCGCGGGAACGAGGACCACGTCTCCACCATCCGCGACTACAGATCCAAGATCGAGACCGAGCTCTCCAAGATCTGCGACGGAATCCTCAAGCTGCTCGACTCCAGGCTCGTCCCCTCCGCCGCCTCCGGCGACTCCAAGGTCTTCTACCTCAAGATGAAGGGCGACTACCACCGCTACCTCGCCGAGTTCAAGACCGGCGACCACCGCAAGGACGCCGCCGAGAGCACCCTCGCCGCCTACAAGGCCGCTCAGGTCAGATCTCGGATCTCGATCTAACCTTGATTCGGTGTCTCTTGTGTTCTGATTTTGTGCTGTTTCTGGAATTTTTTGCAGGATATTGCTAACGCGGAGCTTGCTCCGACGCACCCCATCCGGCTCGGACTGGCTCTCAACTTCTCTGTGTTCTACTACGAGATCCTCAACTCTCCCGACCGCGCTTGCAACCTCGCCAAGCAGGTCTGTGGATCGTGTTTCTTCGGTTTATGTTGATTTGATTTCCTGAATCATTTCCTTGTTTTGTTGTGCATTTTATGAACACAAATTGTCTACATGCTTTTTTGTAAATTTAGTGAGATATGGATTGATGCTGATGATCCTAATTTAAGTTAATCATCTTCGGTTTATGTTGATTTCCTGAATCATTTCCTTGTGTTGTTGTACATTTTATGAACACAGACCGGTATACTACTTGCTTTTGTTAAGTTAGTGAGTTATGAATTGACACTAGCAATCCTAATACAAGTTAATCATCTCTGTTAAAGCAGTAAATTATACATGGTTATTTTGATGAGAGCTGAATTTGATTTCATTGAATGAACTATGAATGCTTAAAAGGTAGATGTGTGTTGCTGGATATTTTATTTTGTTATGTGATGGTTTTGGTTTATGTAATTATGAAAGAAATTCAGCTTGAAAGGGAAATTGTGCTGGGTATGCTGATAGTTTCCAGATCCTTTAGAAGAGGATATATGAATTGGGTTGTCTGGTTCTGTCTTGTGTTGGGGTTTCAACTATGCATTTTTATGGATCTATTGTTTGCTAATTTTAATGGGGTTTTGGTTTTATTTACCAAACCAGGCTTTTGATGAAGCAATAGCCGAATTGGATACTCTAGGCGAGGAGTCGTACAAGGACAGCACCTTGATCATGCAGCTACTCCGTGACAACTTGACCCTATGGACCTCCGACATGCAGGTACCTTGTTTTGATTCAGATACAACTTGCTTGCCTTTTGTTTTCTTTCCTAACCATTTTTCTTTGTATGCATAATTATAATGACACTATTAGTAACTTTGGTGTTTTTTTTGGGTCTGATTCAGGACGATGGAGTGGATGAGATTAAAGAAGCGCCCAAGCGTGACGAGGAATAGCGTCGAGGTTACCAATCTCAAAACTAGCATTAAAACTTCTCTCCGTTATTTGTTTTTAAAGAGAGGATGTGTTTGTGTGTTTGTACCATTGTTGCTTCTATTCCGAGTTTAGGCATTCTTGCTCTCCATGGGCCGTGAATGCATTATGTATCTGTTCTTTTCCGTCTTTCTTTATATTCAGTGTCTGTGAACCCTCATGAAGGTATTCAACCCTTCTGCTACATTTGCCATCTGCATATTTTAGTAGTGAACTTCATATTTATTTCTTGAAAACCTGTTTTGTATTGGGATAAAGTAGTGGTTTAGCTTGTAAGGGCTTGATGGCCATAGGGTGCTTTTTCTGGTTCACTTTTTAGGTTTTGAAGACCAACGAGGTTATGGGTTTTGAGTGGGTTCTGAACCTTTATCTTTTATATGGATATGCATGATCTTTCTTGGTCAAGCAAAATAGATAACATGTGATGAGTAAGATTGGTTGAGGCACTTTCTGGTTGAATTGGATGGTCAGAGGACTTTTTATTGTTGTGTCTATGCTACTCGATACTATTCATGGAGTCTTGTGGATAGTGATTGATTTTTAATAAGGGTGGCTTGTTTTTTCCTTGTTGAGAAGCACATGGTCTGAGAAATGGGGGTTGTGATTGGTTCATTTCGAGCTTTTCAGGACACAACATATATTTATTGTCATATATATGGATCCGATGGTTCTTGCCTACCGGTCCAAAATTGAAACTTAGGTCGGGTTGCGGATTTGGATAATCATCTAGCAGCTATCCCTACTTTTCGCTTACTTCATTAAATAAATACACCTAACTTTCAATAAAGAAATTGCACGCAAACATGTATAGAAACTAAATGTGTACGTCAAACCTATTAAATAATGCACGAAAACAAATCTATAGTTGTAATTTTGTGCTAGAAATGGGATTCTGAACGTATAAATCACAAATTTGTGCTTTCTTTCTTCGTTGCATATTTAGTCATAATTTAGATAAGAACATATGGACAACTTTGGTTGAAACCGTATCTCGTTAGTTACCCATCAGGTGTCTACCTAATAAGCTAGCTAATTTATTTGATATAATTTACTTGCCACTAATATATACAAGTGACGATCGAACAAATAAAAAACTACATCGTTTCATTAGTCTTGAACCTTATGTCCATCAGAAATGTAATTTTCAAGGTTCAATAGAATATTTGATCATATATATGCCTATAAAACTCTGATTTTTGTGATTTAAAAGTCAAAATGATTGAAATTTAATTACTAACTGTGTTTATATGAAAATTATGGCTAAATACGCACCCAATAAAAAAACTCAAAATCTCTATTTTCGTAAATGCAATCTCCTAAATAATGAACACTATACTCCAAAAATTGCACAAAAACCCTAGTCCAAAATTCCAACAACCGAAATAACTAATAGAGATAAACCCTAACTTTTAATTGGAATAAAAAAAATGTTACCATGTATTTATTTTAAAATAATATCATTCATCTTTTTAAACGTAGTACACTGATACAATGAACCCTCAAACATCCAAAATTTTGTATTCTTCCCGCTCATCTCGGTTCTTTAAGCTGGTCAATGACGAAACCGCCAACTTATAAGAAATGCAAAAATATTAATTTTAGGTAAACTGACAATAAAGAACATGTTAGATGCACTCATATGCAAAATGTATTTAACTGGCTGATTCAAGTTACAATGATCTCTTCTTTATTTATTTTAGACAAAAATGATCAAAATACTCTATTCCTTTTTTATTGGTTCATTTTTCATGTATAATTTTGGTAACTTCCTGCATTGACGAATCAAAAATTTCAACACTGATAGAATAATATTTGAATGTTGTAGCAAGGATGATCAATCAGCTGTTATCTGGTATCAATCTTCATAACTGAACCTGGCCTTGCATAGAGACTTTACCTCAAACAAGAAAATGATATGCTGCAAAAAACTGACTGCAGAATTTCAAAGAGCACAATGACCCAATGCTAAGGATCACATATGCACTTCTCATCTCCTACTTAGATTAAGGCATGCATTCATTCTGATCACTTGTAAGTTCATGTCCCGTATCGAACTAATATACACAATGAATCATGACCTTAAAGGTTAGCATATCCAAAACACGGAGGGGGGCGATTATTACCTAAGAAGTTCGGCCTTAAGTCTCGATTCTCCCAGACAAGACTCTTGTGTTAAGACCAAACGTACATTCTCAAAACACACAGCTATTGACGGAAATTTAGAATGATATATACATTCTTAAATATAAGTCAATGATACAATTGACGGAAGCCACTTTCAATTTCCGTCAATTACTCTAATACTTAATACTTAAGGACGAACTGCTTAGGTAAATAAGTCAATGATATATACATTCGTAAATATAAGTCAATGATACTATTGACGGAAATAATCCATATTCCCAAATACCATAATGAATACAGATTCCCAGATACCAGAATGGCCTCGCCAGAAGAATCATCCATCTCCGAAGAATTCTTCTACCGAAAAATAGAAAATCCTCAAGACATACATGCCCTATTAAGAACATTGAATATCACTTCGTTATTGGAGGGGCCAAAACCAAGTTATTACCATTGACTGCTACAAGTTTCTAACCTGTTTTTCATGCATTGCCACTGATAATAATTCATACAATTTCAATTGACCCCATAACATATCATAACACAACGATGGTATGGTACCATACTATCAGGACAGTCTAGTATTGCAAATTCATGCACACACCTGTATATTCAGACTTCTAATGAAAATGTCACCAGCAAACAGAGAATTAGAGGGCATAAACATATTTATCTGAAGAAAATGAATAATTGTTCCAACACCTTCACTTTGTTTCTCTTCCCTTTATCAAAGAAGCAACCAAAGAAAACAAATGTACATGTCATTGGAATATTGATTTTTACATAAACAGAAAGTCTAAAAATTCATATGCCAGTCATTTTACCTATCCAGCAACTTGTGTACAGACCCCAAAATTAAATCTTGATGCTCTAATCCTCAAGCTACAAGCTTTCAAAATCGAAAACGTACCTGGACACGATTGAGTCACAGATCTCTCCACCTTGGGCTAGAGAGTGGAACCCTAGGAGATAGTGGGAATTGGGGAAACGATGATGAAGAAGGAGAGAGCAGTGGGTACTGTGATTTTGGTGAATTCGAGCACCCAAATGGGAGTGGCGAAGTGGGTAGCTGAAACTGTGGCTGCGCCGCCGCCGGAGGAGGACCCATCCCCTGCTGCGGCGGCGGAGCTGGCGGTGGAGCCAGAGGAGAAAGAGAAAATGAAAATCCTGGGACTTGCTTGGGGTTCTGATCCAGATTCGATCCCGAGTTGTGGAGGAATCGCATGTACGCCGACACCGGCGACTCCGCCGCCGCGTGGACCGACGGCAGCGGCGGCAGAGGGGACAGCGGCGGCGGCGC
>JAYMTQ010000607.1:0-16833 GCA_036897385.1 Geranium incanum | reverse complement strand
GATTTCTCTCGCTGGAGCTCTCCCATTACCTCCGACGAGATCGACTCTTCCTCTCCTCTTCACAGATCTCGCCTTTATGGGTATTTCCCCAATTTTGAATTGCTTCTTCCAAGTTGTGGTTAATCAAGAATGTCATTGTATTCGTGACCATGTTTGTTTCCTGAGAAAATGGGATGTTGATGGTTAAAAGTTCTAGTTAAGTTCAATTTAAGTAAAGGGTAATTGTACAATTTGGTTAGAATTTCTGGTTGAAGTTCCAGCTGGGTTCAATTTAAGTAAAGGGTAATTGTTCAATTTAACAAAATAGCATATTTTACTTCATTGTATCAATTAAATATTTCCAACCATGCTCATGGCGGTTTGTTTTGTGAGAGAGCGAAGTAGGAAGAAGATTTGAAGAAGAGAAAATGAAATGTTGTTGGTTCTAAATTCTAGTTAAGTTCAATTGAAGTAAAGGGTGAGTGTGCAATTCTACTTCAGAATTTCAGTGCCTAAACTAGTATGCTAGTGTTGTTTATCAATTAGAAATTTCCAATTATGCCCGTGACTCTGTTTGTTTCGTGAGGAAATGAAATGTTGTTAATTGCGAGGTTTAGTTGAGTTCCATTCAGGTAAAGGGCTGTATTAGGCAAGGTTCTAGTTGGTGTACAAGAACAATCTTTAGCTTTTCTCATCCTAAGCCTCTAATGTGGTCTGTGTGAGCTACCAAACCAAACATATATAGAATTGTATATACAGTTCTTGGAAATGAATTGCTTTGATGCATACGATTTTTGTTTTGAGTTAAATATGGTGTTTGAATATGATTGTTTAATCTGTTTCGGGAAAGAATCCAATTATGGAACCTGCTCGGATTAAATTAGTATTTGAGGGGACCGGATTATTTGATAGGATTGAGGTCCATGGATGTAAAATTATGCAAACATACCAAAACTTGAATCCCAATGAAGAAAATCATATTGACATGTTTTGGTGATTTTTCTTGTGCAGATTTGGGGCCTATCCTGTAAGAGTGATTCTTTATACTGCAGTTTATGGGTTTGCTCTTTACAAGTGGTGGATGTACGTATCGAGCTAACCAACATCTCAAGTGGAGGGTTTTGGGTGCGCTTCTTTTTGTGTGTAAGTTAATCTTATGCGGTCTTGTGGTTTCTGCAACTTTTAGTAGTTCATACTATGAATTATGATTACGGATGAGAATGAGCGGGTAAGGTACCCGGCATTTTGAATCAGTTTTTGAGCGGGCGGGTACTCGTATAGAATGAGCGGGTCGGGTTCGGGTTTGACCATACCCGTCGCGTTGCCATTCGTAATTATGATTGTGGCTGCATAAATTATGTGATTTTGTTAGTATGCTTGCAACTCCCGTACCCTGACATTATCTCTTCTTTTATACGGTGATATGTAAAATGTTCTTGTTAAAATCTGACTTAACCAAAGCTCAAACGGCCAGATGGAGGATCATAATTATTATTTAAATCGCTGAATAGATCCACGTATCATGTATGTGGAACTTAACACACCTTCTCACGTGCAAACCGTAAGACTTGACACATGACAATCTTTGTGAGGCCCAACATAAGATATGAATAATCCAACACTAGCCAATTTTAGATATCATGTTCAAATCTGATCTACCTAAAACCTCAACTGATAAGTAGAAGCTCATGTATATTATTTGCATTAGTTAATGAATCCACGCCTTATCGATGTGAGATTTCACATAAATTTAACTCTCATGTCCTGCTTGTATGCGCGAGTCTCTTCACGCTTGTATGCACCTTTACTTCAATATAAATATATCATTTCTTAAGAGTAGTACGACAAGTAACGTTTCGAATTTGTAATTGTTCGTGCTCAATCATGCAGGGAACAATTGCAGGTTCCATTGCAGGGAACCTGCAATACATAGAAGGGGCAAAGATAACAGTTGCAGGTGATGGTGACGGCGTTTTTGCAATAGTTCTACTGTTTGGTACCATAGTCTCTACTCAAGAAGCCAAAATATTTAGAGGAAACAGTTGCTTATAAACATTGTGGATAAAGTAGATCCCGAATTTACGGAACCTAAATCAACTTTGACAATTTGTGATCAACCATGTAGCTACGCTCTAATGCATTTTTTAGTTGCTTAAGATACTATATCTACGAGACAATGACACATTAGCTTAATCACCTATATGAGTTGAGTGACATAAACTTAATAAGCATAAGATCATAGCACGAAAATAGGAAAATAACGCTTTATTTTTATTTAGAAAAACCTATACTTCAATACCCATATTTAAAATTGACAGTGAATTGAAAATCATACAGATGATCATTATCGGCTAACCGCAATCACCTCAATATTCAAAAACCAATTCGCATCTTGCAGTTTTTGCATAATGGAAACTATAACCGCGTCTGCAATTACAATAATGAGCGACTATTATCCGCTCAATTTTTCGGTCGGTTTGCGGTTTTTACCGCACCAACCGTGAGCAATGGGCTTTTCATGTGAACCCTTTTTTAAACAAGTTTCAAGCCCAAATGAATATGTTACTGTTTTCAAAGCAAAAACACTTAAAATGTATTGTTCAAAAAATCATTAAGGAGTGATCAAATATGACTAAAAACTTTCAAATTTGGTCACAACCTAATGATGAAAAAACACTCTAACATAAATTATTGTTCACAATAGAGAGCTAAAAATTCAATATTAAAAAAGATGAAAATGAGGAAAGAAATGGAACGAAAGGATGAAAATGTGAGATTGAAGTCATGAGTCGCGTAAATAAGATGAAGTCATGGGATTCAAGTTTTGCGATTATTCATCAGTTCTAACATTACAAAACCTCAACCAGACTGAATTATATTAGTTTTCTTCAAATTACAACCTCAACCACACCAATTATTCACGATTTATCAACCACGGTGCATAGTTTGGTCAGTTTTACGACTCGGTGTGATTTCTCGGTTAATTATAAATACCCCTAGAAAATCTCCTTATTTCAGCACATCATAATCACTAATTTTCCGGAAAAATTGAATGCATAGAGATCGTAATACAGTTTGGGCCCAAGGCCCAACTAAAGCCATAGGCCTGCAATGAGTATATTTTTAGGGCTGCGCTGTGAAGCGAAATATGTAAATTTACCAAAGTACCCCCACAATCAACTCAGCCCCCAAAGGGCAAACCCGGCAATTCCCCGCATAACAAAAGCCATCTTCTCCAATCTCTTTCACAAACCCTCCGTCTCAGCCCTGCGCTTCTCTCAGTCTCAGATACGATTCCCAGACGAAGAAGATGAGGCTGTTGACGCACAACATGCTGTCCTCGAACATCAAGGGCGTGGCGAACGGGTTCCCACTCCTGATCGAGGTGGAGAAGGTGATGGAGAAGAAGGTTGAGTTCAACGCCGATTTCCTGAAGAACATGTTCTCGAAGATCGCCTGGAAGCCACTGGTCGACGCCTCCCGGAGCATGGGCTACGCCGACATCCCCGAGGAGGCCGACCAGGCGATGCTGGAGTCGGAGGAGTTTCTGGCCAAGTTCCACCACGCGCTCCTCGAGCTCCACCTCGAGGAAGGAGCGCTCGTCTGCCCCGAGACCGGCAGGAAGTTCCCGGTCAACAAGGGAATCCCCAACATGCTGCTCCACGAAGACGAGGTCTGAGTTTCCAGAGCCTTTTTGACATGTGTCTTGATTTAGAGGTTTTGGTTTGTGTAATGTGTTCCTGATTCTGAAATTGAAATTTGGGATTCTTATTTGTTTGAGACTGTTTTTGAATCATCATGCAGTAGCTACCGATTAATCTCTTTTAACCTCAAAATTTGTGACTAACATTGGAACTAACTTTACATATAGTACGAGGCTTGCATTCCAATAATTTGGTTTATTAAAGTAGTTGATTCCTCGATACAATTATTCCGTTCTCGAGTGCTGGTGTCTTGCATATAGCCAGAGCAGTTCTTGGTGATTGGAAGAATGATCATTGTGTGTCGGATAGGCCTGTGGATCGTCCGAGAGTTGTAGGGTGGCTGAAACCTCTGATTGGGTCAATAAAGGTGAATGTGGATGGGGCAACTTCTTCAAGCAGGGCCGGGGTGGGTTGTGTAGCTCGAGATGGCGCGGGGCAGGTTGTAGGTGGTTGTGGGTTCAGCCGCGAAGGTAGTTTGGACCCGGGCGGCAATTCTCAAGGCGCTAGAGTGGGCGGCAGATTCGCTTCCTGGGTGCGTGTGTAGCGAGCGCGATGAAATGGGACTTCGCTCTTTTCTCTCATTTTGGGCTTATGATATCCAGATGTAAAAGATTGGTCAAATTATCAGGGAATAGGTAGCTCTTTGCTAGCTAGAGCTATGCTTTCAATGTCTAATTGTTGTTTTAATGGGGGAATGTCCCGTCTTTCTTAGTTGTTTTTTGTATTGATGATCTTTAGTAATGCGATTCTAACGTGGTTAGTGATTTTAAGGAGCGGGCGTCGAGACAATTCTATGGTTCCAGTTGTCAATGATCTTTTCAAAGTTCTTGAAAAACTGCTGAAGTGAGGAAGACGAAGACTCTGGAAAAGTTTTCTTCGCAATAGGCACCCGTATTAATATTTTAAATTATTGCTGAAAGGAAATCTAGAGACGGTAAGTAGGATTCATTGCATGGATTCTTGATACCATAACCTTATGCTTTTTTCCACCTGACTAGAAATGAAAGTTCTAAAGAATGAGGTGCAATGAGTTTTGATTCAGTTGGCACGAATAGCAATGAGTTAATTAATTTAACTAGAAGTGAAAGTTCCGAATTTATTATTGAAGTAGGCAAGACGAAGACTTTGAAAAAGTATTCTTCGAAATATGCGTCAGTGCTAATATTTAAATTAGAATAGTCTCATTTTAGTACAGTTAATTTGACACAATTATCACTTAATTACAACTAATTTTAAAACGTCTCATAAAACATCAGTGAAATTTGTTTTTTCTCATTATCAATATAAAAAAAAACTAAAATGTCTCTATTTTCCTTTCAAATTTTCACTCTTGACATTTTTAGGGATAATGACAGTTTACTACATCTGACATAACTATACCACTTTGACACTTTGGTATCATAACTAGTATTTTCTCTTTTTTGGACTATAACTATCAGTTTGTGACAACTTACCCTTGAAATACCTAAATTACCCATGATTGAAAAAAACAAAAAATAAATAAAAACGATTAAAAAAAGTAAGAGTGAAAAATCTGGCCGGATGTCTGGTTCAGATCTCCTCCTCCTCCTTTACCCCCTTCAAAAACATATAAGTTTCACACACTTAGAGATTTCGAATGATTTTGGAGTCTTCATAAGCTATGTACATGACTTTCATACATTTTCAAAATGATAAATTTCACGAAATTTGTAGGTCGTATGGTAAATCAAAAGTCAGTTCAAATTTTTTGCTTACACACATAAACTTTCCAAACAAGAAAGTTTCCAGCAAAAATAATCGAACTCACTTTTGACTTGTCAAGTGCCCTCCAAATTTTGTGAAACTTATCATTTTGGAAATATACGAAAGTCACTTACATTTCTTATTAAGACCCCAAAATTATTCGAAATCTGTAAGTGTACGAAAGTCACATGTTTTCGAATTAATGTGAAATGAAAAAAATTGCGTGAGTTTGAAAAGAAAGTAAAAAATGGCGAGTTTAGTCTCTCTTTTTATGTACTGAAAATGAAGAAAATGAGAAAACCAAACTTCACTGGTGTTTTATGAGACGTTTTGAAATTAGTTGTAGTTAAGTGATAATCGTGTCAACTTAGCTATACTAAAATGATATTATCCATTTAAATTATTACTGAAATGAAGTCTAAAGAAGTTTAGTAGTATCTATTGCCCGGATTCTTGACGTCATAACCTTATGCTTCTAAGATCTAAACACTATGAAAACAGAAAGTTTTGAGCTATCATACCCTAACCTAACCAACGTAAACCTACACCTGTTTTCTCGCCTGAAATTGCTCTAATTTTGTCAACTGGCCTACACCACAAAAGAGGTCCAACAAATGTTGAGAGAGATGATAAATAATTTCTTTAAATTCTATTTACATACCAGTCTCATTCGCTTATATTTTCTATTTAATTCTTTGTTTGGATGCAAATTTGATGTTTTTATATGCACTTATGTCCAAGCGGTTTGAAAACTCAATTTTACATTTCCTTTCCCTTTCTTCCATGAACTTCTCACCTAACCCAAAACTCATTCTAAATTCGAATTACAAGTTGCAACTCATATCCATAAATTAAGAATTGCTAATAATAAATTTTAGAGATTGAACGAATTACATCAGATCGATCTCGATTCAATATATTATAACAAAATTTATATTCCTACTTTAGAGAGTTCTTCTTACTAAATTAAGTCATACAATGTTAAGAATCAGAACTAACCATCATTTCTCAATTCGAATTGAAAGTTGCAATTTATCTGCTTAAACACAAAAGTTACTAATAATAAATTTTAGAGATCGAATTAATTACGCCATATCGATATTGATGATCCAGCATATTCTAACAGATTACATATTTATTCCTCATTCTAAGAGTTTTTCTGACTAAATTCAATCATACGATGTTGAGAATCCCAACTAACCACATGAGTAATGTCATAAAAAATTAATATTTTATAAAAGTAGAAAATATTATACATATATGTTATTTCAAAAAAAAATACCCGCAACTGCCGATTAGACATGAGACTGATCCCTATAAATAGGGGTCAGCTTTACAAAATTTGGCGCTCAAAAATCATTTCAATACTCGCACGATTCACTGTCGCTCGCCTTCCTGAGATCGAGAGAGTTCGAGGACTCAGATTCTAGGGTTTCATTTATCTTGAAGAAGATCAATCTACGGTTCGTTGCAATGCAGAAGCTAGGGTTTCCAAGCGCGAGGAGCTTGGACAAGTTCAAATCGCTGTCAGGATCGCTCTCCGGATCTGCGAGGACCTACCCGCTCTCTTCGCGTCCGTTGAACGATTCGACTTCATCTGGAAGTTTCGCCAACTTGAAGCTCACTGCAGGTACGAATCGGATCATTTTCAAGGGTTTCTTCAGTTTTTCACAGAGATTTTGGACATTTCTGATGATTCGTGCCGTTGATTGGCTTGTTTCCAGAGAAATTGGTTAAGGAACAAGCTTCTGTGAAGTCGGATCTGGAAATGGCCGTACGATTTCTATGTGAATCTCACAATTTATGTTTATTCCAATTTTTGTGGTTGATTCATCTATGAACATTTGTATATGATGATAATTTTCCAGTTTGATGTGTTTTATAAGCTGCAAGCGTTCATAGGATTAGGATTTAGTTATTTTTGCTTAAGATTTGCGACTGAGTACTTTTGCTCTGCTAATTTGGCAAGTCCAGAACACTAAGGTGAAAAAATATATGGAGCATATCCATGAATTGGAGGAGAAATTGCAGAATGCTTTCAATGAAAATTCTAAGCTCAAAGTAAAGCAGAAAGAAGATGAGAAGCTTTGGACAGGACTGGAATCGAAATATTCTTCTACAAAGACTCTGTGTGATCAACTCACTGATACTTTACAACTATTAGCTAGCCAGGTTCAGCAAGGTAGGTGTTTAGGTTCTATTTGTTGGAGAAATTTCGCGTATTGGTTATGGTTTCGTTGTAACCATGATGACCTTGCTGTAACAGCTGAGAAAGACAAGGAGTTTTTTGAAGACAAACTGTCTTCAAGTTCTGTAGCTCTTGATGATTTGAACCAACATATGAATGGCTTATCTCTGAAATTGGACTCTGCAGAGGAAACTATTAGAAACAGTAAGTTCTCATTGATGTAATTTGTTCAGAAAACTTTATCAGGGAACTCTGCGCCTATACTTTTTTAATCAAATTGTAGTGATTGTGCATTTGTTGGATTTGTACATTGTCCACATGGAGTGCTTTTATTTATTTATTCTCAATTCTAACTGCAGGGGTGAAGGAATTGGATGAACTCAAACTTGTAAAAGAGGAGAGTGATAAGTTCTACAGAGATGAACAGCACAGAACTAACAATCTCATAAAGGAAAAGGGTAAAGTTTTTGCACAAGTTAGTTTGTCTAATGCTAGAAAGACTCTTTTATAGAAAATAATTGGTTGCTTGGTTTGTAATCTTTCCTCGCAGAACTGAAATATTATCATCCGTGTTTGCATTGTTCTTTCTATTTTTGCTTTTAATTGGTATTTGATAGCAGCATGGCTTTGATTTCTCCCCTAGAAAGCCTCTGTGCCGTGGTTTGGCATGACAGAGAGTACTTTTGCAGTATTATACATGCTAATTTGATTTCTAAAGCCTTAATTTTTTTATCTCACAAATTTTGGTGGAGATTGCTTCACTAAGAGCATTTTGTGCCTACAGATGCCATGATAAAAAGGTTTGAAGAAACTGTGGCAGCTAACAGATTGGCTACAGAGAGTTTGAACTCTAAATTGGGAGAGGTGCACCTTGAGTTAAGATCAAAAGAAGATAAAATTTCACAACTGATAAGTACCCAGGAAAACTTGGAGAAAGAAAAGAGTGATCTTCGATTGAATAACAATGAGTATGCTGAAAAGTTAGCTATGTCGCTCAATCAGATAAAAGGCCTTGAAGATTTTGTGCGAGTGCTGGTGGCACAGTTGGTTGAATTGGATAAGCAAAGCTTGATCTTGTCGGACAAATTTGATCAGCTAAACTGTCTCTATGATTCATGCTTCAAGCTGGTTCATCAGGAGAAGGACCTTGTTGCTAATCATTCTCAAAGACACTATGATCAGCTTCATCATAAATTCTTGTGCACGACAACAGAAAAGGATGCCCTGCAAAATGTTAACCAGCAGTTAAGCAACAAAATCATTGAACTTCAGAAGTTTCAAGAGTCTACCATGTCACAGCTTTCAGAATGCCGTTTAGCAGGAGAGAGAATTCGAATGTTGGAATGTGAAGCTGAAAGTCTGGTCTCTAAGAAGATAGAAACAGAAACGCTGGTTTCTAAATTAGAGGAGAAAATCGACACTCTCTCGGAGAACGCAAGATCATTCGAGAGAGAAATGGTCTGTGACTTCATTTTACTCATTTATGCTGATAACATTTTTGTTAAAATTCTGAAACTATTTTGTCATGTCTCGCAGCAAGATTTGTTGCTCAAAATTTCCACATTAGAGACTGAGAACAGAGACAATTCAGAGAAACTACAGGCAGAGATACAGAAAAAAGTAGTAGAAATAGATGAACTGAAAAAGGAGACTGAGAAATGTGAAGGACATGCAGATTCCTTGGAGAAACAAGTTCTTCAGCTTCATGATGCTTTAAAGGAGAAGGAACACCTTATAATGCAAGATATGGACAGACAAAAGAAGCTGGAAGATGATATCATAGAGGTTAGGAAAAAAAACATTTGTTAAATGTGTTGAATTTTACAATTGTTATGTATCTTCTAAGGTTCCGTGTGTTATTGCAGATTCAGGGATTATTGACTGCTTCTGAAAGTAAACTTGCTGAAGCTAAAAAGCAATATGATGTGATGTTAGAGAGTAAACAATTAGAACTATCTAGGCATTTGAAAGATTTATCTCAGAGGAATGATCAGGTGTTATATTTTAGCATTTACTTTACATGAACCCCTTGTACGTGGGGCATGCTCTTTTAGATTGACATGAATTCCTTTTAATAGGCAATCAATGACATCCGGAGGAAGTATGAGGTGGAGAAGCAGGACATTTTGAAAACGGAAAAAGAGAAGGTTTTCCATAATCGTCATATATTGTAATATATTATTCTGCCAATCATGTCCCTCACCAATTTGAACCTTTAGGTTGACAATGTCATTGGAGAAATAGAAAGAAGATGTGATGAAAAACTTGCAGAAAGCAAAGAAGAATCGAGACAGCAATTGATGCGTATTCAGGAAGAACATGCTGCTCAGGTATGGATAAGAAGTTACTAAATCATATACTCCCTCCATCCAAAATGAGTGTTCTACTTACCTAATTTGTATGCCTGAAAGTGAGTGTCCACTTTGCTTCTTTTGAAGTTGATTGTGCATGAAATATGATAATATTCTTCTCATTAGTTAGTTACCTCACTTGGTGTGTTAGCACATAATAGTAGTATATAAGGACATACAATAAAATCAAGGCATAACTTCAGTAATCTTTAATTCTTACCAAAGAAACAAATGGGATACTCATTTGATTTTGGGACGAAGGGAGGGAGTAAATTTTTTTCCTTGTATTCAGTTATTGCTGATAAAAAAACTGTATAGGGTTATGATTATGGCTTATAACTTAAGTTCCTTGCCACCATGTCCCCATGTGCCATACTTGCTAAGGTACTCAAGTGATAATAAATATCTTGTAGGGGGCATTATTAGAATCTGTGGATAATTTACTTCTTGAAAAGGAAAGTGGACACTTATTTTAGACCCGAGGGAGTATCATATAACTTTTCTTTCGATTTTCATCTGAATTCTCTGTCATCATGTGTTTTTTCCTTCTCCTCTTATGTTTGGACTTTTTGCTGTTTTGTATATCTTCTTTTTCATTGTTCAATTGCCTTACAAATTTATGCATGGATCATTGGTTCATATGCCAAAGTGTAACAAGTTTGTACCTTTATCTTAAAGACGCCAACTGACTTCAATTATGTATTCAATGCACCAAGTTAAGAAAAATGAGAAGGAAATTTTGTAATCTTACCACTATGACTTTACCTTAGGGGAACCATTTGGTGTGTGACCTGTGTGAAGAGGTGTTGATACTTTTAGGCAGTGTGCATGCCCAGCTACTTCGTCTGCTTCTTTCTGGACTATATTTTTAAGTTAAAATTTGGCTAACCTTTGTCTTGCTGTTATATAGATTATTCACATACAGCAGGAGCATGACAAGAAGGAAATGGATCTTAAAGCTGACCACACCAGAGAGTTAAAAAGTTTCCAAATTCAGGCTGAAAATGAATTGAGAGAGGTACACATGAGGGTGTGCAGGAGTTTCTAATTAATATTTAACTTACAAACTCATAAGAAAAGTCTGTCTTGATGCTAATAATTTGAATGTTTACCTAGAAAATAACTCAAATTAGGAAAGAACATGAAGCAACAATGACTTCTCTGAGATGTCAGCATGAAGATGAATGTAAAAAGCTTCAAGAGGACCTGGATCTTCAAAAGTCTAAAGTATGCACTTTCCTAAAATGCTACAGTAAACAGCTTTGTCAGTATTATTTTTAATTGCTTCCAATATTTTGTAGGAAGAGAGGCAGAAGACTTTGTTGCAACTGCAGTGGAAGGTGATGAGTGAAGAGCCTAAAGAGGACCAAGAAGTTAACTCAATGAAGGTTGGATATGCTCTCTCGCTCACACACTAACTTGTCTGTATATGTGCACAGATACGGATCATGATAAACTAATCTCTAGCAGATAAATGAGTGCATTTATCAAGGTTATTCATCTTGTTGTGAAATAATAAAAAGCGCAAATTTTTATTGCATACATATGCAAGTATCACATACTTTGGTTTAGTTTGCTCGGTACATCATCTGAGAGATGGTATGTTACCCATGTTTATGTGCATATTGATAAGTGCAAGTTATGTGCTTTGAAGAACCCTATGCCCTCAGAATTTATAGATATTGATTATTAATCAGTGACCACGACACTTCACTATACTGTAGCTTAGTTTCTCAATTGATTGGTACTTAGGTTATGACACTGAAAAATCATGCTTTAGCTATATCGATACTCTTCTAGGGTAGCATACTTCCCATGTTTTCTCGTGTTCCCCATTCCATTCTATGGTTATAAATGTAACTTACCCAAAACTTCTTAAATGATAGCCAGTTTTCACAATTTTTTCCATCTCAGGATCACTCCGCTTTATCAGTAAGGATGGCAAGTTCTGGCCGTGGCAGAAGAAGCCATCATGGTTTAGTAAGATCAGAGAATAAAGACAAGGTGACAACAATCAATTTGCCTCCATCATTGCCTTCATCTTTTCATAACTGTCATGATTTCAGCATATCTATGTACTCTTCATAGGATTCACCTCTTGTGCGAACAATGCAAACTCCTGTGTCAAAATTGTTAAAGAGAGTAGAGAAGGCAAACTCGGGAAGTCCGGCTAGTATTCCCTCACATCATAAGAAGGTGAGTGACTTCTGTATGGCTCTCTCTCTTCTTCCTTTTCCTTAATAAAATACACTTAAAAGGTGTACCATTTGCTTTACAATATCTTATTCCCGCCGTTCCGTTTCCTTAAAATGGATGTCACAAAATAAGTGTACTATTTCCCTTTTAATCAGGTAATTAGCCATGGATTGTCAATTCTATCCAACTATAAGTTAGTTATAACTACTTGCGTAACAAGGACTAAAGGATGGAAAGTGAACCACTAAAAATTGAATGTATAATTTGTTACGAATAATGAAACGTGACACTTATTTTGGGACGGAGGGAGTAAAGTAGTAAATTATTAATCAATCAGATATGAATAACCTTCAAGTTAATTTAGTATTCCAATATTTTCTTATTGGGATTATGGTTTGCCACCAACCTGCTCAAAGGTAACTCATCGGGAATATGAAGTTGAGACTTCAAATGGACAGACAGTAACAAAACGAAGAAAGACAAAAAGCTCAATGATGTTTGAGGTAAGTATCTACTAATCTAGAAGCATCGTTGAGTTTACATGCACATATATGCCTAAATCATGTATGTATCTGAGATAGATCATCAACCATTGTCATTAAATGCTCTTATATAACATTCATTTTGTTGATTCACATTCACTGTCAAGCAGGATCCAAGAAAAAACAGAAGGATGTATTCACCAAAAGCCAATACTCCAAAAGATACTGTCAAGGTATCACAAATTAAAAAGTTATATATGATTTTTACTGAATGTTACTTTTTACTCTCTCATCTTTCCATGTGTAACTTGGTTTCTCTCTAAACTTGAGTATGTCTTGATTTGTTTTGTTGTTAGAATATTGGGTGAATCAATGAAAACATATTGGTGTATTCTTTGGAAGTTATTGGTTGTAACGATTAAGTTCTTGTGGCTTTGATCATAACATATATTATCTACTTGGCACACCATAATAATCTTAGAATCGTATTCTCACTTCTCAGAGGTGTATTTTCTTCTAAGTTAGTTGATTCTATATGTGTGTTTGACCTGCTTCACAATTTGCCTCTACTTGATGCACAAGTTTCATACTTTAGTACCGATTTAAATAGTCAGGAAATGGGGATACTATTTGCTGCACGATGTTTATCAGGGAACTAACCTTCAAAAATTCTGCAAAAAAGAAGGCTGCTAGACTGTTGTTTCCACAGCCATATGGTATACTTGTGAAGATGGCCTACTGACCAGTAGTCACTAATTATTATTTGAAGATAGGCACCTTGTTAATCTGCAGTAGTGTGGCATTCCCTTGGTTCTTGGTATTTGAGCTTAATCATGTTTCATCCTTGTTATGCAGGTAGTTAAGGGAGGGCATTGCCAACCTTCATCAAACATTGGTGATTTGTTTTCAGAAGGCTCTCTTAATCCATATGCAGATGATCCGTATGCATTTGACTAGAGGTAATTGCAAGTACTCATTCTTATTACTTGCCTTTTGCTAGCCTTAGCTGAGACAAATATGCTATTGAAGAGCTTGAACTCCATCACCAAACCTTATCATCAACTTTTTGATTTTTCCTCTCAACTTGCATATTCATTGAGGCTGTTAAAGTCTTCGGAAAAAAATACTTATGGTTCCCTAACAATTAAGGATTCGTCATAAATATCACAGTGCCAACAGATCATGATATTCAGTAAATTGATAAATGTGCAAGGTAGCGGCGATAGGATGATCATGTAAAGTGTCAGATATTGATGATTAGAGTTTTAGCATGTTTTGTGAATGAGGAGCATTGGTTATTCCAGTTCATTTTGATATAATCGTAATATGAAGTTAGAAATACATAGTAGTTGATAAACGTTTGGGACTTGTGTAGCTATTATCGTTGAAGCCTTTTGTCTTAGTTGTTCTGAAACCCTCTCTTGCTGGGAACTTGATAGATTTTGGAAAACCCTTTGTTTGTTTGTTGTTTAGCTTCTTTTTTGAAGTTTGGAGTCTACTGTTATGCCCATAAATGTTCTCTGCATTAGTTTCCACCTCTGAAACCATCTATATGACTATTGTTATTTTAATAACCTTACTTTGACGATCGGATAGAAAAAAAAACTAAGTGATTTCAGTAGAGGACTGTTTGGTATTGAATTACTCGAGTTTCGAGTAACAAAGACCAAAATCTTGCTTTTATAGTTTGCAAATTCTAAATTGTTGCTCATTGGCTAGACCATACCTAACTATTTGCTCATTTCATCTGCAACATGAACAGGTTTCGCATTTTGCTGGAAGTGCTTCTGTGGATATATGTACATAAAAGAGAATCAAATGGTTCTTTTGCTGGTTCATCTGAACCATATCAGCGTGAGGGCGAGAACAGGTGGAAATGATGGTTCCCCTGCATAAGCGTATATGCATATGTTGCTTCTACCACTTAGTCTTATTACCACATATATAGGATTGCTTTAGCTTCTATATTTTACAGGTTCTCGTACATTTTATTACACTCTAAACTAAGATGCAAAACTTTGCTTGTGAAGCCGTAGAACTTGAAAGGCTGAAGCTGAACTTTTAGTTTCTGAAAGACAATATATAAACTTTACATTAGTATCTATGTTTGTGTCTTCTTAGTTAAGTGAATCTTTCATGCATATATACTTCTTTCTAGGGATGGCAACAACTGGGCAGTTTCGGGACGGGTTTTCTTCATCCTATCCCTGCCTTGTCCCGAATTGTTACTAAAAATATTATTTTAATATATTGGGAACGTGGTGGGATAACACGCCCGTCCCTGACCGGTTTGGATTGGGAGCATCGGGTCGCCATCCTATATATTTAGTTCTATTTTTCTGACATAAGTTTATATTTGAACCCGAAATCATTGAAATTCTCAACCTACCACTCTCATTAGGCCACTACACGTTCATGCATTTAAACTCAGCACACTAAAAACACCTCCATTTAATAACGTCAATCTCGCAACAACATTGTAGTACTGTACTCATAATGCACAAATTTATTCATATGCGTAAAGACTGTAGAATCAAATATCACGATCATTTGGTGCGGACATAGCGTCCCCAGAACCAGTGGCGCTCCCAGACGGCGTGCATGGAGTCCAAGGGGACCCCCTTGGTCTCCGGCAAGAGGAAGAGCACGAAAGCGGTCATCAGGACAACCCAGCCGGCGTAGAACAAGAAAATGCCGTACCTGAAGTGGCACAGCGTGGTCAGGAACGTTTGGGACAGCACGAACGTCGTGGCGAAGTTGACCCCGACGCTTATGCTCTGTCCGGTGGGCCGGATTTTCATGGGGAAAATTTCGCTGGTGACGAGGAAGCAGAGAGGACCCCATGACCAGCCGAAGCCGGCACAGTAGAAGCATATGAATACCAGGACCAATATGGCATTTCCCTCCGACATGTTCTTGTTACCCGATGCACCAATGCTCGCAGCTAAAACACAAGCCACTGCCACCTTCACAAACATAATGGCAATTAGACTCTTCCTCATGAACAACACATTAGTCAAATCCAAATTCGGGCATAGAAATAGCATAATATGATAGATTACAACATGCAGTTAATGAGCTTCGATTAAGCTCTTAATAATCACGAATCAAAATCCATTAGATTGTGTAAGTGAATCTAATATTAAATAATGATCGTACTAACCAAGTAGGTCATTCATGGTGGTGTCAATAACAAGTAGTTTTGTATTTGGGCAAAATACTTGAATCTAACATATTTACTATTACAATCTGATCGAGACGAAGATAAGGTCACAAAACCTGTCATGAACCTGCCTCATTGTGTCATTCATACAACAAAACAAAATACTATAAACTGACGAACACCTAAATTTTGCAATTATGTTGCGACGAAGACGTAATACAAAACTCACCCTATTGTCACCATCTCTAAGTTAAGTTTATAGATGAATAATTCATATTATTACGAGACTCAAACAACGTGATTCATATTAAATGCAACGTCTCTAATTGTGTCCGAACCACCTAAAAATTAAGTTTATAAATGCATAATTCAATCGGTCTACAAGTCATAGTATTACGAGACTTTTTTGTATTGTTTTAAAATTCTTCAACTTGTACTATTAATCGTTGAATCTGATTAATCTCTGACTAATCTCTAAGAGGTCAATCATTGTTTCCAGAGCATATCTAATGAAATAGAAGCTTGTAAATAACCAATTTTGCATAAACAGACACTGAAAAACGAAATCCTGTAAACTTTACGTACCTGACAGATGAACATTTGGACTCCACCTTCCAAAAACAAAACCCTCCTCCCAAACCGATCCACAACACACGCCGAAACAGCGATCGACCCCAAATTCACCAGCCCCAAAATAATGGCGGCGATCAGCGCCGAGTCGCTCCCGAAGCCAACCGACTGAAACAGCACCGGCGCGTAGAACGCCACCACCCCGATCCCGCTGATCTGCTGGAAAAACGGGATCGCCACCGCCATCACGAGGTAGGGTCTGTACCGCCTCTCGAAGATGGTCGCGAAGGGCTCGCGCGTGGCCTCCTTGGCGGCGTCGCTGGCCTTGACGAGCTCGCTGAGCTCTGCGTCGACGTCGGCGCCGGAGCCGCGGGCCCTGAGGAGGGACTTGCGGGCCTGGTCGAGCCTGCCGCGCTCGACGAGGCTGCTGGGGGAGTCGGAGATGAGGAGAGCCCCTGCCGTCATGATGGGGGCG